>JAWHQI010000267.1:312500-447500 GCA_033032865.1 Dactylorhiza incarnata | reverse complement strand
GACAGTATATATCCCTCGATTTCATTGATGGATTACCAAAGAGCCACGACAAAACAACTACCTTTGTAGCCGTGGACAGATTGACCAAACAAGCACATTTCATGGCGGTCACCCACCCGCATACCGCAGAGGGAGTTGCTGGAATTTTTCTAAATTCGATCGTCCGCCTGCATGGGCTGCCGACACTATTGTGAGTGATCGCGATACAGTGTTTCTTAGCCAATTTTGGCAAGAGCTATTCCGTCTCTTGCAGGTGCAGCTGCGATTATCAACGTCCTACCATCCTCAAACGGATGGTCAGACGAAAGTGGTGAGCAGGTGCTTAGAGAGCCACTTGCGGTGCATGTGTTTTGAGCGCCCGAGAGCTGGACAGAGTGGCTGCCATTAGCCGAGTGGTGGTACAACACGACCTTCCACGGCGCGTCAAAGTTGACCCCTTACGAGGTGGTACAGGTAAGAGCCCACCCTTCACTCACCGTACATAGAGGGAACGTCCCTCAACGCCGAAGTTGACCGCTCTTTAGAAGCCAGGGAGCGCACCATATCCATTCTCAAGTTCAACTTGTTGCAGGCACAGAACCGCATGATGGTGATTGCTAACAAGAAACGGCGCCATTGGGTCATGGGTGTACATCTGCATCCAACCCTACCGGCAAACTAGTTTGCGGACACATGGGTTTCATAAGTTATCACCCAAGTTTTTTGGCCCTTTTCAGGTGATGGAGAGGATCGGTGAAGTCGCCTATCGCGTGGCGCTACCTCCAGAAGCAAAAATCCACCACACCTTTCACATCTCCCAACTACGCGAGCACAAGGGAGACTCGCCAGCACCGACCCTACTGAAAGTGGAGGTCAGATCTTAAGTTACTCTAGAGGGGGGGGGGGGGTGAATAGAGTATTAAAACTTTTTATTTAATCTTTATAGCGGAATTAAAAATACTGTTAAGTATATGTGTAATCAGTGAGATATAAAGATAAAGATAGAAACAGTAAAAAGCACACAGCACAAGCAGAAAAATAAGCAAGCACAGAAGACACAAGGAGCTATAGTAGTTCCCCAATAAATCTGGGTACGTCTACTCTTCTACCACCCTTGGTAGGAATCCACTAGGAGGGTTGATCAGGTGCCCTAGCACCAAGGGTTTTTTGATAAGGTGTCCACACACCAATAAGCTTTTGATAAGATGCTTAAAAACCACACAAAGATTTTTTGATAAGGTGTCTTGCCACCACTGAGTAAACTTTTGAAGGGAGAATTAACCCTGCACAATTTGAGGTAAAAAGGTTTAGAGTGTTCTTCTCTGTCAAAGTTCTGAGAGATGACAAATGCTGTTGATGATGAAAGCTCCCCCTGTTTGATTGAATTTGTTGACAGCTTGTGGACAAAGCTTTCTCTAACAGAAGTCTTTTGTAGCAGATTAATCTGAAGGAAAATGATTCTTCAGATTGTTGTTGCTCTTTGAAGACTTTAACTTGCAGCAGATCTGAGAGAAGGAGTTGTTCTCAGAAAGATAAGGATGCTGCTTTGATGAAGATGAAGAAGAAGACTGAAGAAAAATGATCTCTGTAGTTGTTTTCTTCTTCTTCTCCTTTCTCTAAACTTTTTCTGTTCTTGCTGTTCTCTAAAAAACTGTATTTCTCTGAGAGACTGAGTAATAACTGAATATCTGTGACTGTGTCTCTTCTATGAGAAAGAATACGACTCTTGTATATTATCTTCCTTGATCTAATTTGAAAATTCAAATCATTTGCATTTAAGGAATATAATATTTTGTCTTCAATCCTTCTTGGAACTGTAATAGCCACTAAAAACGATTTTGGCAGGTCCTTTTTAATTTCTTTTGTCGTGAAAGATGTCATAACATTAAATGTCAACGGCTCTTGTCATTCTTGGAATAGAAGGAATATAAAGATATAATAAATGAATAAGATATCATTACTAAACTGACTGAATACGTCCAAAAGTATTGAATATATCCGTTATGTGTTCAGAGAACTGACAAATAACTGGTCTGCAAATATTGAATGATCTGAAGACTGAAAACGTCGAACTGAGCTTCAGATAGTAATTCGTCGAACGCTGCCTGACATTCGTCGAGCGCTGCCCGGAATTCGTCGAACGCTGCTTGGAATTCGTCGAACGCCAGTAGCCATTCGTCGAACGCTGAGAACTTGAATTTTTCCTAAGTTCTAGCTATTTTATCAGTCTAAAGACTTGACCCTTAAACTATACAATGAGGGTCAATATATACCTAGTCAACACATAGTGATCCTAGCCCAAATTAGTAATAGGGTTGTTCCAACACCTACCCTTACCTTCCACCGTGACTACAGTGGGCAACTTGTTGGTGGAGCCTATGAAGGTGCTCGCAAGGAGGATCGTAAAACGGGCCAGCAGACCCCTCACACAACTCCTAATCCAGTGGCACAACAACACCACGACAGAGGCGACATGGGAAGATCTTTGGTCCTTACAACGACGCTATCCACACTTCAAGTTCCTTGAGGACAAGGAACTAGTGATGGCAGAGGCAATGATACGCCCCTAGACACATAACCGGTGGACAGGGATTTGGCGAAGGGCATTTTAGTCTTTAATTTAACTATTTAAGGGTGTGTGTTGCCCTAACTATGTTATCCTGTTAATTTTTCCCGAACTTGCGTGTTTGTTGGAATTGGCGGAAAGACCAGGAAGGAGACCTGGCCGTTCTTGTGTGGATCATCCGTTCAGGGATCGGACCAAACGATTCCTTAGGATTGATAGCTCCTTGTATATGTTCCTCTCATTTCCTGCATTTGTGAACCTTTAAATCTGTTATTTTTATCTTATGCAAGTGGAGTTGTTTCTCTATTTTAAGGGAATATAACTTTTGGATAGTGTGTGTCCATCTTCTGATCCTTGCAGCTAGAAGGATCATAATACATTCAGTATCGAGAGAGCCAGTGTTTCTGAACTCCGGCGGTGGTGTAAATTCCACAGCGGCGAGTGGCGGTAAGAAGAAGGGCGGTCGTTGATTTCGCCGGCGCTTGAAGAATCGCGCTACTGTCGACGGCTAGAAGAATCGCGCTGCAGAGGAGAGGGACGACCTAGGTCGTGGATGCGGCGCGAGAGGCTCGGAGAGACGATGTTTATATGCTTTATTGGTTAGAAATTTTAGTGAAAATTTAAGGTCTATGCTATTCGCAGATTATAGTATATTTCTTTTTAAATAGTACGAGTGAAATGGCACGGGCCTTCGGCCCTACATGAGTGCAACGGCACGAGCCTCCGGGCCTACGGGCCTCCCCCTCTCTCCTCCGTACTCTCTCTTTCTCTCTCTAATCTCTCCCCCAAATCTTCCCTCTCTCTATTTCTTTATTTTGATTTATGGCAGTAGGGCCCACGCCTCTCTCCTCTCTCTTTCTCTCTCTCTCACTTATTTGACGGAATTAGATGACCACCATATTTTTTTAGATAGTTATATATATATATATATATATATATATATATATATATATACGAGTGAGAGGCACGGGGCTCCGCCCCTACTGTCAAGCGCGATAGTACCTGGCCGCCGACGGCGGGCTTCACGCGTACGGGCTTCGCCCTCCCCCGCCGGAACATATACATATGAGTACTCAAAATGACCGCACAAAAATTTTAATTAATATTTTATATTTTTTTTCAAAAACATTTATATTTTAACAAAAAATCATTTTAAAGTAGGTGTATGAGGTTTAATGATAACCTATCATAGTAGGTGTAGGAGATCTACTAAAAAGCTTTTGGATTTTATGAATTTTCATCATTATTTTTATTATAGGGATATATTGTAATTACACAAATAACCATTATATTTTATGAATTTTCATTTTTTTCATAATATATGTTAAGTCATTAGAGTAAAAGAATGAGGCTATATTTGACAATTTTGAATGGTGTACCAAAGACAACTTCTTGTATATAGTAGTTAAAGATATATATACGAGCAGCTCCGCACGGGCTTCGTCCGTGCTCGCTGACTCTTAGCGGGCTACGCCCGCATTCGACAGTACCCGGTCGGCGACGGCGGGCTTCGCCTGCAACATATACATATGAGTACTCAAAATGACCGTAAAAAATATACATCAATATTTTATAAAAAAAAATTAAAAAACATTTATATTGTAACAAAAAATCATTTTAAAGTAAGCTGTTATATTTCGAAATTAATTTTTATAGGCTTAATGATCAGGGGCGGAACTAGGTTTTTGAAGGTGCACGGGCACAATTTACTTTATATATATTCGGGGGGTTCGGGGGCAGTGCCCCCGAATTTTTTTTCTTCCCATACATACTTATGTAAGCAAAATATTGAGCATAAATAAAGAGCAACCTTTATCAAAAATACATAAAATTATAATACCTTGTTCGTAAACATTGAAAATAAAGACTCCAAAGTCATAATATGTAAACTATGCTTGACCTGCAAAAATTAGCGAAAAATGATATTAACTTGAATTAAAATATTACAGTATTAAAAAAAATGAATAAAACTATTAAATTAAAGTAAGATTTTCATACCTCTCAACAAGCCAATTTTTGTGGACACATATTTTGAAATTGTGTAATGAGAGTCTCATTACTAATAGTATCAGCAACATCTTTTTCAGTATAAACAATCATACAGTCATTCATCAATTCATCTCCCATTCTATTCCGTAAACGATTCTTTATAATTTTCATGGCAGAGAACATTCTTTCAACACTGGCAGTCGCAACCGGCAGAAGGCATGTCAATTTCAAAAGCCTGAAAACCAATTGATAGTGGTCTTGTTTTTTCAACTCTACTAATGCTTGTAAAAGTCCATTGATTCCTTTACAATTTGATAATGTATCGGTTGACATAGACTGCATGTCCATGATGTATATATCAAGTTGTCTTTCCAATATTTGCAGTTCAAGTGGTGTAAAATCTGACTGATATAATTGTGCAAGACGAATCAACTTTTGTTTATCAAATGAAGCAAATTGATCACATGGGTCAAGACAAGCAACACATAGTAGCAGTTCAGTATTCATTAAAACGGTCATTTAACTCGTTCAATGTCCAATCGAGCACTGTATTGAAGATTTCAACCCGGAAATGATGATAATTTGTAATCTCTCTTGCATTACGTCTTGATCTTCCTGTTTGAATATATTTTTCATCCATATTTGGTACTTCTATGCAATGTTTTTTGCAAAAAGATGATACTTCACTCATAAAGGTGATCCATTCACAATCATCATTTCTCAAATTAATCAGCAATTGTTTTGAAAAATTTACAAATTTCATTGCATTAACAATGTCTTGATCTTTCCTCTGTAATGCCTGTGATAACTCATGCGTTTTGACTAGAATATTTTTCATTAAATGCAAGAGGAATATAAAATTAAAAGTCAAGAGACTTTTAATTAGATTGTTAGCCATTCCTCTTTGATTTCCATCTGATCCGTCTACTTTGATAAACTCGAGTGCTTCAATAATAGATGAGAACATTCGTATAATATTTAAAATTGTTCCGAAGTGTGAACTCCATCGTGTGTCTCCTGGTCTTTTTAATTCGAGGGGTTGATTTGCCCCTCGGCCACTTTCTAATTCCCCGCAACCCAGCTCTTTAGCAACTCGATCAATTTCTAATGCTCTAATATAATCACGACGTTTACAAGAGCCTCCAACAACATTCAACACAAGATTAATAAGCGTAAAAATCTCTGCAATTTCACAATGCTCTTCTGCCACATCTACGAGTACCAATTGGAGTTGATGAGCAAAACAATGAATGTAGAAAACACAATTGTTTTCTTGTAAAATCAATGTTTTAAGTCCCTTGAACTCACCCCTCATATTGCTTGCACCATCATAACCTTGCCCACGTAATTTTGAAATGCTCAGGGCATGTTTTGCAAATAAATTATCAATAGCCTTCTTTAATGATAAAGCAGTTGTATCTATAACATGAACAAACCCAAGAAGTCGCTCCATGATAAGACCTTTGATATTCACATAGCGTAAAACAACGACCATTTGCTCTTTGGTGGATACATCACGCGATTCATCAACCAAAATAGTGAAATAATTATCTCCAATATCTCTAACAATAGTTTTAGTTACTTCATTTGCAATGCAAGAAATAATTTCTTTTTGGATCTTTGGAGATACCAGTTGACAATTCATGGGAGCATTTTCTAATACCACTGATTTTATCTCATCACTATGCAATGCTAGAAATTCTAAGAGTTCAAGAAAGTTCCCTTGATTGCAAGATTCTTTTGACTCATCATGACCACGAAAAGCTAACCCTTGTCGTAAAAGAAAGCGTATACAATCAATTGATGCAGATAAACGAGCGCGATATTGAGAACTCTGTGTTTCATCTTGTTTATGAAGTGCAACTTCAATTCCTTGTTTCTGATTCATCAGAGCTACGCACATCTTCTTAGCGTTATTATGTGCACTATTATAGTTTCCAATGTGCTTTTCCAGTATAGTTCTATCTTTCCAGTATTTAAAACCACGACTTACGAAAGTAGGCTCGGAACCTTTTTGTGGAAAGATGTAACAATAAAGACAATATGCTGCATCTTTATCTATGATATATTCCAGCCAGTCTTTAAACTCAGTGAACCAGTTCTTATTGAAACGACGTGATTTCTGTCCTATTTCTGTTTGTGGAAAATTGTCTAATAAGGGTTGAATAGGACCATTCTGCAAATACTTCCTTCTTATAATGTCTTGAAGATTAACATCATACGAGTTTATAGGTTGTCTCAATCCTGGATCTCCCGGTAAATTCTCTATGTCAACCTCAACTCGATTTCTTTTACCACATGAAACTGGCATTTGTAATTCTTCACAAGTTTGACTTGATAGCACTCTTGAAAAAAACTTTTCCATTGAATTTCACAACTAAAAAAAGAAAACTTAATTATTATTTATGCAAAAAATGTTACATATGACATATCCTACACAGTAAAAACTAGAGCTAAACGACGGGACATTCCCGTTAGCGCAACTAGAGCTAATCGATATGCACATCAAAAACATCACCGATCCGGGCTTACCGCCACGGGTAGGCTTCACACAGCATGCCTAAATCCGGAATCGCACGTCGGATTACTAATGCAAAAAATATGCCGGGGACGGACACAATCGACCCGGAGGTTCACAATGAACCGAGGGAAACACACACCCCTTCCAATTGAAGGCGGGTGGCCCTCCTAAGCAAAGTAAAATAGAAAACAGGGGAACAAGAGTCGTTACCCTTGACGCGTGTTTCTCTCGACGATTGGAGCTCCAAATCGACCCTTCACAGTGGATTACAGCAACACAATAGTGTGTACCTAAAACACACAACAGATAAATGGTTATGTTTAAGTGAAGATCAGAAATCTGAAATCATATACACACATGGTTATAGCAACAATGGTTATGTTTAAGTGAAGATCAGAAATCTGAAATCAGATTTTCAGAACTGAAATATGTACTGAAATCTGTAATCAGATTTCCGAACTGAAATCTGTAATCAGATTTCCGAACTGAAATCTGTAATCAGATTTCAGAACTGAAATCTGTAATCAGATTTCAGTTGAAACCTGTAATCAGATTTCAGTAGCAGGTAGCAGATTTCAGTTATTCAGTAGCAGCCTAGCAGGTAGCAGATTTAATTTTACAGATTTCTGAAGTTGAAGTAGCAGATTTCATTTCAGTAGAAATTTGTAATCAGATTTCAGTAGAAGTAGCAGATTTCAGCAGAAATAATAGCAGCTTTAATAGCAGAATTAATAGCAGTTTTAGAAGAAGAAATCGCCCGCCCTCGCATCCCGCAGAAATCGCCCGCCCTCGCCTCGCCCGCCTCGCCCGCCCTAGCAGAAATCGCGAAAGACCTGTAGCTAATACCAAATCAGCGATATTTATGCTCGGGCACGTGCCCGAGCGTGTCCTCACGTGCGTCCGCCTTTGTTAATGATAACCTACCATAGTAGGTTTAGGAGGTCTACTAAAAACTTTTGGATTTTATGAATTTCCATCATTATTTTTATTATAAGGATATGATGTAATTACACAAATAGTCATTACATTTTATGAATTTCCATTTTTTTTATAATATATGTTAAGTCATTGGAGTAAAAGAATGAGGGTATATTTGGCAATTTTGAATGTTGCACCAAAGACAACTTCTTCTGTATAGTAGTTAAAGATATATATATATATTAGTGAGAGTGCACGAGGGGCCTCTCGTGCCCCGCTCGACAGTACTCGACCCGCAGAGACGGACTTCACCCATCCCTGATCGGCGGGCTACGCCCGCCCCAAGCCAACCCCAGATCGGCGGTCTTCGCCCTCTTCGCCCGCCCCCGACTGGCGGCTTATCTTTTTTTTTTTTTTTCTATTGGGTGAGCAAAGAATAGGCTCTCTAGATGATTGGTATGTCTTCACTTTATGAAACTACAATAACCACAATCTGTTATGCATTTATATAGAAATTGTATTGCACTCCCTCCCTCTAACTCCTTGTGCATTTTAACTTTTTTCATTGTATATGGTTCAGAGCATGGTAGAATTAGAATTATCTCTCATTTTCAAGGCTGTTAATATTTTACGAGGCTTCACATTTGCACCATACATCTCTTGTATAATTTTTTGCTCGTTTTCATTTAACCTCCCTCCATAATAATGTGCTTCTAGGTGAACCATTTTATGATTATGTGTACCACATTTCACCTCAATATTCCCTTCGGTTCCGGTTGAATATATAATGTCTTTCAAAGAAAAAGGACACCCACACCACTTAGAAGAGGCTTTCCGAATATTTTTACTTGGAGTCTTCGCACTTTGACTGTGACGTTTAAATTCGGCCATATCACGCTCAAGCATTACTCTAGGTCTTGAATAGTAATCACAAAACCAAGACCCTTAGCAACATTCCGTGCCCAACTAATCAAATCCTTTTTTGTAGGAAAACTCAATAAAATTGTAAAATGACTGTACAACCCTCATTCTCCGAGGGTGGACCCCCCCCCCCCCCCCCCCCCCCCCGAGGCCACGTAGTCAGAAGTCAAAGTCAACTAGGTCAACACAGAGCCCCGCAGTTCAAGGCAGAAGTACAGAAGACCTCGGCGAGTATGCAGGCAATACTCGCCAGGTTGGCGAGTATGGAACAGAAGACCTGGCGAGTATTGGCCCGGCGTGTGCGAGCAGCGTCCAATACTCGCCAGACGGGCGACTATGGCATGATACTCGCCGAGTAACCCATAGTGGGTTGGGGGCTGGGCTATAAACCCCCCTACCCCTTGGTTTTCCTATAAATAGGACCCCAGGGGTATTTGGATTGGCACCTGGACTTGAGCTTTTGAACCCCGATTCCCGAACTCTCGAGCCCGTCACCCTTGCTTTCAGCCAAGTCGGTGCCTTCCCTGTACCAAGCTCGGCCATTTTGGTTTTGGAGGGGAAGACTCTCTCGAGCTTCTAGGTACGTGGTGGGACCTCCCTGCCGCAGCACCTGGGGTCCGGTTCGTTGCTCTTCTAGCTTCGTCGTAGTCGCCAGCCAGGTCATCTCGTCGGACTGCTGGGCGAGTAGCCTCCGGCTGCATCGGTCCGAATTTTGAGGTCAGGAATTTCCTGGCGTCAACACTTTGGTGCGGTGAGCGTGGACCGCAGTCAGAGAAGGAAAGTTCAGCAAGAAGGCGAGATGGTCGCAGTTGGCGACCATGAGGAGGTAGTCGGCAACTCATCCGCGAGTGGCGAGTTCGTGATGCTAGCAGTTTTCGAAGCCTTCACGCAGCGCATGGAGGGGATCTTGCAAGCAGCGCTTCAGGCGCGCGCCGAGGTCACGGCGACCTCGCCGCATCGCCCGGTTCTGACCAAGGGAAGGAGTCCCCCTCGGCGAGCAGGAAAGGAGCACGTGGAGGATGAGACCGAGCGACCAAGGAGGTCGCAGTTCTACCAGCAGACCTCGCAAGGGATCCGCTTCCGCGAGACGGAGGAGCAGGCGAGGTATCAGGATACTCGCCCATATGGCGAGTATAGTTGTGATAGTCGCCAGGTGGAAGATCGTCGCCAGATTGGGGGTAGGAGCCCATTCTGTGAGGAGATCGTCGCCGCGCCAGTGCCGGAGGGGTCCAGGGATTCCTCGAAGAATTACTACTCGGGGAGGAATCGTGTTAGGCAAGAAGTGCGTAAGGAGGAAGGATGCATGGAGTCAATGGTTGCTGTCCGTCAGGGGAACAGACGTAACCGGAAGGGTAACCGGAGGAGGAATAGGGATCGGGTCAGCCAAGGATGTCAAGGAAGTATCAAGGCCGGGGAGGTAGGAGTGAGTTTTGGAGAAGCGGAGCTCGGATCTTTCCGCAAAGCGAATTTCCACCAGGCCTACCGCCAGAATGTCGCTCCGACCTCTCAAGCACCACCCCCGCTAGAGGAAATCACCTTCTCGGAGGAGGGCATGTTAAGGGATGAGAATCCCTTCCATGAGGCCCGTGTGATTGATGCGATCGTCGAAGACTTCACCGTCAACCGAATCCTGGAGTGCAACGGGGGATCTGTATGTGTTATCTTTACGTCGTTCTCACGAACACGTTTGACAACCTGGAGGTCGAGACAATCAGGATGATGATCCTGTACAGTTCCCTTTTTTGATTTCTTAGGTAAGCAAAAGGTGGACGCGGCAGGAAGATCAGCCGTCGTCGGGAAGCTTAATCCAAGACGGGAAGAACCCTTCATCGTGAAGGGGAGCTATTGGAAAACACCTGGAACGGCGACAACTTGAAAGGGTTTGGCTCCTGAACGGGAGTATGTACACATCCCACCCCTGTAAATTTGTTATCCATAAATAAAACCATCACCTCCCTGAAACATGGGAATGGTGAGTCTTTTGTCTCTTTCGGCTATGTGTTTTCCAGTAAAAGAAGAAAGCGAGCGAAGCCGATCTCCGCGTCAGGTTGGAAAACTGGCCTCCGACTTGATTCTCATAAAAACCCAGAACGGGTGATGGGACAATGCCTCGGTTATACGTCCCCTTAAGACCAAGCCTCTGCAATGACGGTCGAGATCAGCTCCCCCCTTGCATGTTGGCCGCGGTTCCCACCGGATGCATTTCTCATCCGACTGGTGAGATTATCAGGAAGAAGTCTGGACGCCGACCTCCCAATCCGACGAAGGAATAATCGACTTCGGCAAGGCGGTGCTCGCCCTTATCTACTTCATCAAAAATGTGTTTTCCAGTAAAAGAAGGGAAGTAGGTGAAGTTGATCTCCACGACAGGTTGGGAAATTGGCCTCCGACTTGATTCTCGTAAAAGCCCAGAACGGGTGATGGGACAATGCCTCGGTATACGTCCCCCTAAGTCCAAGCCTCTGCAATGACGGCCGAGATCAGCTCCCCCCTTGCACGTTGGCCGCGGTTCCCACCGACTGCATTTCTCATCCGACTTGTGAGATTATCAGGAAGAAGTCTGGACGCTGACCTCCCAACTCGACGAAGAGATGATCGACTTAACTGATCAGGGGACAGTGCCTCGGTTGTTCGTTTCCGAGTTCTTCCTCCTATTGTGTGAGTTAATGTGCTTAAGTGTGCTTAACTCCCCGTTCAAATTGTTGAGCAACAGGAAACAGGTTGAGTCGACATTCAGCACCCGAGTAGGATGGGGAACTTAGGATGATGTGGTCCCTTGGAAGGTGCTCCATTGGAATCCCCCTACTGTCATTCCCTACCGGACGATCTGCTTGTTAATATCCATCACCGCCAGTTGGGAAACGAGCCTCCGACTTGTACCTCGTAAAAACCCAGAACGGATGATGGGACAGTGCATCGGTTCAGCAACCCTCTAAGACCAAGCCTCTGCATTGACGGTCGAGATCAGCTCCCCCCTTGAATGTTGTCCACGGTTCGTATCGACTGCGCTTCTCATTCGACTGGAGGGATTACCAGGAGGAAGTCTGGACGCCGATATCCCGACTTGGACAAAGAGGTGATCGATTCGACCGACCGAAGAACGAAGACTTCAAGCATCCAAGTAGGATGGTGGCCTAAGGACGGTGTGTCCCCTTGGACCTGTCCGGCTGCCATGCCGTACTTGACGTCATCCTTTGAAGACATTAGGCTTTCAAGTAGGAGAGAGGCCTCGGGATGATATGTCCCCTCCGGGCCTCCCCAACTGTTGAACCCTACTTCTGCCTTCCCTTGAAAAGCTCCTTTGATTATGGCATAAATCCTAAACGAGCTCTTCACTAGGTGCAAGTCAAGGCCTTGGGAGCAAATAGGCGGTTGCGAGTATGCAGGTGCGAGTATGATGGTTCGAGCATGCATGCGCGAGTACCTAGGCGAGTATACAGGTGCGAGCATGGATGCGCGAGTATACATGTGCGAGCATGGATGCGCGAGTATACAGGTGCGAGCATGAAGGAGTACTCAATCTCGCCTCGATCCTAAGAGCCTAGCGAGCACTCAACCTCGCCCCTAGGCTAGGAGCCTAAGCGACATTCAAAATAGAAAGCAAGCACAAAAGAAACAGGCGAGCAAAAGCTTTGACTTTTTATTTATAAATATTAGATGAATTACAAAAATTTTCAGAAGCTTTACAAAAGGTCGCCGGGCGAGCAAAAAAGGTGCCCAGCCGACTAGGCGACATCCTCGCCATCTACATCTACCTCTTCATCGTCATCACCACCATCGTCATCAACATCATCTTCATCGTCATCCTCGTCCTCAGAATCGTCGTCCTCAGCACCACTGGACGGCGACGAGGATGCCCGCAAGGGGGAGGTGGACTCCTCGGCGAGCAGTGCCGGGATGATGTCCTCCACTGTCAGCTCCATCGCCGCCGGCTTCAGAAGATCGTCTGCCTTCAGCTGGCTCAGGATGACAGTCCAGTAGCTCGCGTGATCTCTCGGCGAACGTGTGGCATGTTGTCACCATGCATCTGGATCTGCTTGCCGACCCTGGAGGGGCCCGCCACCACTGGCTGTTGCTCGCCAGGCCGAGTTTCCAGTTCGGCGATGCGAACTTGGGCGGCCTCCAAGGCCAGCCAGGTGTCATCCAGCTCCTTCTCCAGCTGGGACATCTTCGTCGCCATCTCCACCTCGGCGATCTACAAAAGCAAGAAGACACACAAAGTCAGCAAACTATTCGGCAAAGCGAGTAAACATAGCGAAGCGAGTACCTCATGCTCCTTCTCCTTGAGCCCCATGGCGACCATCTTCCTTGTGTTGATCCGGATCACCCCCTCGTATTCCAACAACCTCCTCGCCGTCATATGCGCCAGCTCGGCGGAACGCAGCAGAGATCGCGAGGTTTGGTGTGCCAGGTACTCGGAAGGCTCCTCCCGCAGCCTCTCAGCGTCCTCGCGACCATAGATGGCATGAAGCACATCAAAGGCCTCGCCCTTATCCTCCCAGTCCTCTGACTAGGGCGGGAGGTTGGAGCTCAGAGACACCACATGGTCGCCCTCCGACCAGGCGACCAGGCGGCGACCATAGGCATCCTCGCCACGGATGCCCAAGTTAAAGTTAGGGTGGGTGTAGGGCTCGCCGGCCTCGGAAGGGTCCGCCTTCTTGCTCATATCCTTGTAGGCGACCTCCTTCTTCGTTCGCTTGAGGTCGGAGTGCTCGCCCACTCCCTTCCTCTTCTTAGAAGGTCCTGAGCCGTCGCCAGCAATCAATGGCTCGTCATCGCCTGGCGACAAGTCAATGGGGGAAGAAGCCCCATCCCCGCGAGCGGAGGTCCCCGCACCTCCTTGTGTGGCAGACGTCGCCTTCGTCGCCACAGGGAGAAGCTCGCGTGGCAGGGTGTGGACTGCTGTAATAAAAAGAAAAAGCGACTCCAGTTAGTCGCCAGAATAAAAGACGATGAGCGAGTATGGCGAATGCTCGCATGGTAGGTTACCTTCACCCTGGAACACCTCGGCGAGTTCGTCTACTCGCTTCCTCCAGAGCACCACATCAAGCCTGCGACCTTTGAAGGCCTCGAGCAGCTTCTCGCCGCTTTACCTTAGGGGAGGAGCCCCGAAGACGCTCTCCGGCGGCTGGAAGGATTTGGCAGGGATAGACTGAAAGTCGCCCTGGATAACGACTAGTCGCTCCCCCCATCGATGGTTCTTCTTCGCTGTGCAGACCAGCGTGCAGACGTGGCTGCAGAGGAAGACGACGCCCTCGCCAGTCGCCATAAAGCGGAATATTCGCCTAAAGACCGACAGGTCGAAGGCTATTCCCTGGTCGCGTAGGTAGCAGAGGTACCCCACGATCATCGCCACCCCATTGGGGTTGATCTGGGCAGGGACTATCCCAAAGTAGCGGAGTATCTGGCAAAACTCCGTCCACAGTGGTAGTCGCAAGCCCACTTTGAAGTGGAGAACAGGGAATACCACCTCGCCACTCAAAACCGAGTTCAGCCGCTCGCTCTGGCGAGGAAGCCGAGCGACAAACCCCGGCGGGACATATCTTTCAACAAACTCGGCCAGCTCCTTCGGCTTGAGAACGGACTGCTTGAAAGTAGTCGCTGCGAAGTTCTTGGCGTGGTTAGCCCTCCTAATGGTCGCCTCGTCGGTCATCTTAGGAAGAAAGAGAAGAAGGCGAGTATCAAAGAAAAGCGAGAAGAAGAGAAGACAGGAGATACTCGCGCGAGAGTTAGAAAATCGCCAAAGCGTAATTAAATGCTCCTCCACCCCCCTATTTATACTAGTCGGGGAGCTTGGCTTGTCGAACACGACAGCGCGACTTGAGATAAGAGGGTGGCGAATATCCGGATAGGTCGCCGATGTAAAAAAACGTCAGAAAGGCGCCGACTTCCAAAACGTGACGACCTGCAAGAAGAAGCGTGCAAAGAATTCGCCAGAATACAAGCAGCATTCAGACACTACTCGCCAAGAAAAAAGAAGATAGAAAAGATCTTGATAAACAAACATCACAGAGAATAGGGGCGAGCTTCCAATACTCGCCAAAAATATTACATCAGCAAATGAATTGTTCAGGATTACTAGAACTACTCGCCAGGAGCGACATTACCACTCCAGAAAGAGAATAAAAGGAAAATTAGAAGACAAAAGCTAAGGAGGTGCTTGGAGGTTCGCTTGAGTGTCCGGCTGTTGAGGATGTCGCCCAACCCATCCCAAGCTGCGAGCTCGCTTGAAATGCTCGGCGGCCACAGACATCGCGTCCTCGCCCTGACGCAGCTGGTCCTCAATCCTCGCCAGCCGACCGACCGAGCCCATGCTCGCGCGCATCCCCACCATCTCATCATGGTGCAGTTGTTGGCGATGTTCGAGCCTCCCAACTCTGCGCTCAAGCTCGCTGACCGACTGAAGGCGAGATTCAGTGGCGACCAGCTGAGTATCAAACTCTTCCAGTCGAGAAACCCGCGCCTCCAACTCAGTCAGGCGACGATGAGCATCGCTGCTCGCCAGACGCTCTACCCGCGACTCCACTTCCACCAGGCGACGATGAGGCTCGTAGATCGCCAAGCGCTCCAGCTTGGACTCCAGCTCCAGGATCGCGCGAGTAGCCCTCTCCTGGTACTCGCGAGAAGGAAGCCCTACCGCGTCGATCAAGGCTCCTATGGGAGTATGAGCACGAGCTACGACAAAAAGGTAAGAGTGTTAGAACTTAGACGACGAAAAAAGCGAAGTGAAGACAATGGCGACTGTTGAAGATGGCGACCAAGAACCTAGCCGAGGACTGCGAGAATGACGGCGAGGTGAGACCCTTGCCCGGCGAGGAGATGCGCTGCGATGATGGTCGCCTCGCCGCGAAGAGCCCCCAATGACCGGATCCCGGCTGGGAGGCGCGTTCCCTCGACCGTGATTATCGCCTGGTCGTCCTCCTCCCCTTGGAGGGAAGAAGCCGGAGGAACCCCCAGTCCCGCCACGGCGCGAGGACTCACCCTGGTGAGTTGAAGGTGCAGTAGAGGTCGAAGGGCGCTGATCGCCCTGAGGAGCAGCAGAGGGAGGGAAAGGAGGAGGTGGCGGAAGCCCACCTGCGGGCAGCTGCGAGCTGCTAGCCGTCCCCATGGACTGAAGAGGCGGTGGAGGCGGAGGCACGATGCTCGCCAAAGGAACATGTCGCTCGCTCATCGGCCTCTTCTCCAGCAAGGAGCTGTGGAGAACTCGCCCTGAGCGACCTCCACCCCGAGGCGAGACCATAGGCGACGACCTCAGAGGATGTACGTCCAGAGAACCCTCCTGAGCGCCAATTATAGACGAATCTGTGAACAAAAAGGAGACGATTAGCTTTGCAAAACCAAGTCAAAAGAAGCTAAAACCGGAAAGTGGCGAGCAGATTACTCGCACCTTGCGCAGAAGCGAGATTCTCCGTCGGATTCTGGGCCCGAGGTCTCAGGAATGCTCGCCCCCTCGACGACCTTAGAAACAGGAGGCTCAGTGACCGGCGAGTCGCCCTCATTGGAGAGCCCCAGGTCGTTCAGTAACTGCTGGTGTTGGTCGCACGGAGGAGCGGCGACCTCATCCTCAGCAGCTTTCTTCTTCTCCTGCTTCTTTTTTTTCTTAGCCAGTCTCTTCCTCTTCTTGGAAGAAAGAGGGTCGCCAGATTCGGGATCCAGGCGAGGGGGAGCGAAGGACCATCAAACAGGCCAACAAGACCAGCCATGGCCGCCTTAGCCTCGGCAGCATAGTCGCGCGCCATCTTGAGCGAGTTCGGAAAAGACGTGCCATCAGAGACCCCTGCCCCTCTATTTATAGAGTTCGAACGTCGGCCAACGAGAGGGAGAATATAAGCCAATAGTCGCCAACAGGGAAGCTCGTCGAATGAAGGTTGGATGATTCTTTCCGAGCAACTGCGTTACTCGCAAAGAGCGGGGATTGTGTACAACCCTCATTCTCTGAGGGTGGACCCCCCCCCCCCCCCCCGAGGCCACGTAGGCAGAAGTCAAAGTCAACTAGGTCAACACAGAGCCCGACAGTTCAAGGCAGAAGTACAGAAGACCTCGGCGAGTATGCAGGCAATACTCGCCAGGTTGGCGAGTATGGAACAGAAGACCTGGCGAGTATTGGCCCGGCGTGTGCGAGCAGCGTCCAATACTTGCCAGACGGGCGACTATGGCATGATACTCGCCGAGTAACCCATAGTCGCCGGGTTGGGGGCTGGGCTATAAACCCCCCTACCCCTTGGTTTTCCTATAAATAGGACCCCAGGGGTACTTGGATTGGCACCTGGACTTGAGCTTTTGGACCCCGATTCCCGAACTCTCGAGCCCGTCACCCTTGCTTTCAGCCAAGTCGGTGCCTTCCCTGTACCAAGCTCGGCCATTTTGGTTTTGGAGGGGAAGACTCTCTCGAGCTTCTGGGTACGTGGTGGGACCTCCCTGCCGCAGCACCTGGGGTCCGGTTCGTTGCTCTTCTAGCTTCGTCGTAGTCGCCAGCCAGGTCATCTCGTCGGACTGCTGGGCGAGTAGCCTCCGGCTGCATCGGTCCGAATTTTGAGGTCAGGATTTTCCTGGCGTCAACAATGACATCCAAAATCAAAAGAATTTTCTTGTGTCAAATTCTCAACGTAGGTTGCACATACGATGGAATCCAAAGTAACATTAGAATCTAGTAAAGCCCAAAAAATAAAAAACAATAATCAAATTTCTACTACAACATGCAAATAACATAACAAATTGGTGTAGAATACAATTTCATTGGAAAAATTCAATTTACCAAACGGCTCCATCTTGTCCATAGGGCGACTTTGAGGTGTATAAGCAACCACTGAAATTTGAAAGAATGCATTTAGAGTCATGGTTTTTTCCTCCATTAGAGATTTTGAATCTATAAAAATTGAAAAAAATTGGACCATTTAAGCCAAAAAACGGTAGAAAGGGGGCATGAAAACCTAGGTTTGTAGAAGATGAACAACCAAAAAACAAATAATAGATATGAAACATCTCAAATCTAAGAGAAATCGGCAAAAAAAAATCAAAGGGAAAGAGAGTTTCGAATGACCAAGATTTGGAGGAGGAATCGACAGCGGCGACACTTGATTTGAGGTGTATAAGCAACTGCTGAAATTTGGGAGAATGCATTTAGAGTCATTGTTTTTTCCTCCATTAGAGATTTTGAATCTACAAAAATTGAAAAAATTTGGACCATTTAAGCCAAAAAACGGTAGAAATGGGGCATGGAAACCAAGGTTTGTAGAAGACGAACAACCAAAAAAACGAATAATAGATATGGAAACATCTCAGATCTAAGAGAAATCGGCAAAAAAAAATCAAAGGGAAAGGGAGTTTCGAATGACCTAGATTTGGAGAAGAAGGATGAATCGGCAGTGGCGACACTTGGTTGGGGGGATCCAGCATCGGCGGCAGTGGCGAGCGGCGGTGGCGAGCGGCGGTGGAGAGTGGTGGCGAGCGGCGAGCGGCGCCGAGGAAGGACGCGAGCAGGCTCGCGATCGGGAATGAGGTTGGGCGCGGTTTCACAAAGGGGGAAAAGTTGGCTGCCAACAGGTGTGATAAAGGAGAAAAGAAAAGTGAGTTAACCCTAAATAAATTGGTTTGCCAATAGCTAAATACGGTTTGTCAATAAAATTATCCAATTAAAAAGATTCATGATCTAAAAGAATTGACGAGGGTCCTCTTGTCATCCAAATTCAATGTCTTAGCTCAATTTATTTCTATTTAATGTTAATTTCATGCATTATACATATACAAAATGATTTAAGTTAGAAAATGTTTTTAATTAGGTAAATTACTATATAAGTTATTAACCACAACCCAAATTTAGCTTTTAACCCTAGCTAATCCGAACACGTGAATGAAGACAAGGTAAAAGGAATAGTGAGGATGCAAAATTCCACAGAGAAAAGCACGAAATAGTTCCAACCAGGAGAAGAAAAAGAACATAGTTACCAAAATAACACAATGCTTCATTTTAAAAACACAATGCCTCATTTAAAAACACAATGCTTCATTTAAACATCAATCAGCATAGTAGAAACAACACAAAACAATTCAAATTCTCAAAATATTAGGACAATGATGTCTCAAAATGACAGTTACCAAAATAACATTAAAATGATCCCATACTATTAGAAAATTGTTGAAAAACTATGTTTTTGAGATGACCTTTAATTTTTCCTCTCATCACTCTTTAGATGCAGCAATAGTTCTCTTTTCCTGATCCCATCCCAAACCCATCTCTCCATGTTTTAGTTTTTTCCACAACTTCCAGTCTTTCTTGAGATGAACTCATTTATCTTCATTTGCATTCGATCGTAGTTTTTTTCGGTGCGTTGTTTAAAAGTCAAGATCAAGTTTTTCCATCCATCCTTGTTGAAGTGAGTGGTAGGTCGATTACCCAACCCGATTTCTTTAATGTAAAGATCACAGAAGATCATGACTTCGTTTAACTCCAAACTGGTTGAAATTCCTCCCTCCTTTGATTTACCCATTGTACTATAAACTCAAACATAATAGTTAAACTAACTGCTCTATAGTAAAAAGAAGAACAAGCATGAATATGTATCAAACTAGAGAATATATCATCCACCAAAAACATACACACGTCCATAAAACACACACACATCCACAAATACATATATATACACACTCATCCATAAAACACACAGACACACATCCACAAAAAACACACACACACTCATCCATAAAACACACACACACACACATCCACAAAAAACACACACTCATCCAAAAAATACACATGCACACATCCATACATACACATACACACTCATCCATAAAAAACACACACATTCACACATAAATTATGAAATATGTATGAAAAATTTTGGAAGTCAGTTAAGAAGCGACAAAGTTATGAAGGTGTCGGTCTGAAATGGATATGTATGAAGATCGGCCAGTTCAGAAGCACAAAGCCACACATGAAGGGTATGTGTTCCTGAGCATCCTATATTTGTAATTTTGAACGTTTTAGAGTCTATTTTTTGTTATTTAGACTTGCTATTTGTGTTCCCGAGCCTCCTATATTGTATTGATTTTGATTGAAGTTCAGAACAAGCCCGGAGCAAAAGTTAAAATCTTCACAATTGAAGTCCAAAGCATAACAAACACCACATCTGGTAGAAAATATACACGAATCAAGGAGATATGAGGAGCAGAGCTCGGAACCGAGCAAATCTGGAAGCAAAACTGGACGTGGAAGAGGAGCAGAGGGCTCTGAATCGCCGGAGGAAGCAGATTTGGGCTCCGAATCACCAGAGGAAGAGGAGTAGGTGGTCGACTAAGATGGAGGAAGCAGGGGGCTCCGAATCGCCGGAGGAAGCGGAGGGATGCACAGTCGAAAAGAAGAAGGCTGTTGGCGAGCTCGAAGAGGGCCGCACGATGGTCGGCGAGCTCGGTCGATGAGAAGAAGGTCGTCGAAGAATTGCGTATCGCTGCGCAGTCGGGGGGGGGGGGGTGAGGGGGAGAGCGAGACGCGGGATTTCAGGCGCGATTTTGGGAGAGCGAGACGCGAGGAGGATGCGGCTACTTGAATAGACCCTAAAACATGGTATTATGAAAATAGATTTTGAAAAAACTGATCCCTCAAATAGGTAAAAAATAGCTCTGGCGGTTGGAATAGAGATTTTTCATCCACCAGAGCTGTCCCAAACAGACCCATGAACATGGGATGAGAGCCGCTGACCGAAAATCATAAAATAAGTTGTTTTGTAAAAATCTTATTCAAAAAGTTGATCAAACAAATAGTCTAAAAACAGCTTATTCGTTTCGAATAGAGCTTTTACATCTGCAAGAGCTCTCCTAAGCAGAGCGTCAAGTTTCTGAATTTGAAGGATTGCACAACTCCGGCCTTCTAAAAACTGTTTATCAAAAACAAATATCACATCACAAAAATCGACAAGAAATCACACCGATTTCAGTTTGTGCTCAAACCACACTGAATCAAAAATTCGCACCGCTTGAACCGCTAGCTGACATAGCCTCTTTTATTTATTTCTGGTCAAACTGTTGGTCTGACAACAAAGTATTGAACAAAATGTTGGAAATAATAATAGGAACCAAAGGTAAAATTTTAATAGCTTTTGAAATTAATTTAAATTAACATGTACAAGGAATCGTGGCGATGATGATCATAATGACTATTGAATTTGCTTGTGACTCTAAACGAAGAAAAATGGAAATTATAATCTGCATTCCATAGCCCACTGAAATCACAATTAAGTACTCCAGATAATCTATGCCAAAAATAGTGTATAATTAGCTCCCTATATGTCACCTCTCTGGGTCACAAAAGTGCGCATTTTATCAATAAAAACTCGCATGGACCCATTTGCCTGACATTTTTATTGGCCGAGCACCGTCATTCCAGCCCACTGAAATCAAAAATCACAATTCTAACAAACTGAAAATGGTCGCCCCCATTGGTTGCTTTTCTTCAACGATATTGGCTAGCTAGCTATGGTGGGGGTATGGTGAGCGGATAAGGGTCGTTTCGCTACAAAAATGGTGATCCATGAGTTACAATTCAGATAATCTAATTGATCATCATCAATAATTACATGAGATATTTCAAAATCGCTACTCCAACATTTATAAAGCGACTTTCACTCTCAATACATAATTTCCCTTTTTCAATGAATCTTATAAGAAGGAATTAAAGCAAGGGTACGAATAGTGTGGGAGATAGCCCAAACTACCAAAAAAGTAAACAACAAAAATATAACCATGATTCAGGATATGCTCACTATCAAAAATGTTATCATTGCTAACAGCCCTAAGGTACGGGGAACCATATTTGTCCCGACGTAGTAATATCAAAACATCTTTAGGAGCGTGAGCAAATTAAAACTGCAACTCCTACTACCATCCATCATAAACCTTGCAATCTGCATCCACCACCTGATTACTTTCCCTATATATACAAGAGATAGAAATCTCTGCAGAACTAGCCAATTGAAGAATAGGTAGACCGCATTCACATAACATCCGGTGATCGAATCACTTTCCTTTTATGTTGTCAATTACAATGAGTCACAGAATATATGTAACTTTGTAATATTGTGAATCTTGCAAATAATCAAATCATCTTTAAGAGAAAAGAATTCCGCTTCAATCGCCTCCATGAAATCATATCAACTAGCAAATCTACCAACAAATTACATGGAGAGTTCCCGATGAAACCTCCACCTCAGACAATCTGCAATTCCAACAAAGTATGACATCTTAGATGAATATAAGTAGGAATAAATATTATGGGTAAGCAAAATCATACACGAATCAGCATGTGAATATATTTCCTGAAGTTGGAAATCGAAAATCGATATGTCGAGCAGGGAAGCCACACACACACAGATATATATATATACGAGTGACAGTGCACGGGGGCCCCCCGTGCCCCGCGAGACAGTACCCTGCATGCCCCCGGCGGGCTTCGCCCGCAACCCGGCACGCACCCTATATGTATTTAATTTTTGCTGATCTATAGATCATATTCTATCGAACTGGTTTGGAAGATGGGTGTGGGTTCATTCCATTAGCTAGGAATGGTGATATACTGCCAAGAACACTACTCCACCTCTCACCATTCTAACGTTGAAGTCGCAGAAAATCGAAAAGGAGATGGATATCATGTGCTCTCTAAACATAAGCCAAGAAACTTGAATGAAGTTCGAAATGAAGGAACCCTACCCCCAAAAAGAAATTGATTATAAAGCTTGGTCAGGCATTGGGTTCTAACAAATTAACATTAAAATTAACACTAAATTAACAAAAAAGAAATGGGGTCACTTGCAACTAATCATGTCTAGGTCAGACATTGTGTTACAACAAATTAAGAGTAAAATTAATACTAACTACTAATAAAAAAGAATTGGGGTTACAACCCAATTCTCAATTCATAAAAAAGAAATGGTGTCACTTGCACTTAATCATGTGTAGGTCAGGCATTGTGTTCTAACCAAATAAAAATCGGGTCTCTTGCAATTTATCATGTCTAACCGATCAAGTTAATTTATTCCCCATTAATCCTGTGTAACCGATCGTGAATGAGAGAATGTTTTGTGCAAAACTTTGTGAAAAATCTGTGAACAAAGCTGTACAAAAGTTTGTGAAAAATTGGTGAACAAAGCTTTGGCAAATTTTTTTACTAAATCTTTGAACTAAGCTTTGTACAAATCTGTACAAAATCCTGCCGGGGAAGGCAACTAATAAACAGAAATTTTTCTCATGAGAGAAGACTCAATGAGAAAACACAGAACGGATTGCACGGGGGAAGCCTATTTGAATTTTATTCCATAGATGTGATAATTCTATTATAAAGGTTGATGCTAACAGGTTAGAAAAAGGTTGGAAAGGCATGGAGCAGTTTGAAATGAGCGTGAGGAGATGCGGAGGAAGCCCTTTCGAATTAGCAGGAAAGATCGGAGATGGAGATCGTGGGAGAAGGAGGCGTGAGCATGCAGTAGCCGTAGCAGTGGTTTTAGATGGGGATCGTGGGAGCATACAGTGCACGGGGTCCCCCCGTGCCCCGCGCAACAGTACTTTCGCCGAAAATAGGCGGGCTCTGCCCGCCTCCGGCCCTATGTTAGTGCAATGGCGAGCTTCACTCGCACTGAAAGCGGGCTACGCCCGCCGCCGACCCTATGTTAGTGCAACAACAAGCTTCACCCGCACTGGCAGCGAGCTACGCACGGCTCTGGCCCAATGTTAGTGCAACGGCGGGCTTCACCTGCACTGGCAGCGGGCTACGCCCGCCTTTGGCCGTATGTTAATGCAACGATGCGCTTCGTCTGCACTGACAGCAGGCTACGACCGCTCGAGCAATTTCAGAAGACTATAAAACTCAAGCAATTATCCCTAAATACATTGAAGATGTTTCTCCAACAATTTTAGAATATTATATATAAATTGAAGCCATTAATAATACAGATGGTTTTGATTATCATATCAACAGAACATGTAAGAATTGCGATAAAGCCGCTTGTAGACTAAGAAAAATGCCAAATTTTAAAAACAATGCAAGCACAAAAATACCTTTGGCTCAGTCCAATGTAGTGAGAACGTAGAATGATATAGTGTTTGTGTGTTTGTTGCAATTAATATTATGAGTCTGAATATTTGGAAAGTTTTGGAAAAGAAAGCATTAAGTGTATAAAACCGGTGAGCCATAAAATATTACCGTGTGAGTTTGGATCGGAAGATTAAAAAGTTTTTTTTGTTTTAAGAGAATGATTAGTGAGAAGTGCATATGGAGAACTTGAGAAGAAACAAAGGGTAAGTACATATTAGTGTTTGAATGAAGAATGTAAAGAAGGTGAGGTACTCATTGTGGCATTTCATCAAGCATGGGGAAGACAGATAAGTGAAGCAGTAGTGCGATAATCATAATGGAAGAGGGAAAAAATCTATGAGATAATCATCTAAGGAGCAGTAGTGAAAACAGGCAGTAGGATGGTTTTTTTCATACCCAGAGAGGTTGATTCTCGCTAGCCCAAGAGGTAGGAACATCGATCAGCGCTTGGAGGAAGCAGCGAGCAGCAACTGTTGGAATGGAGAACGGTTAGTCGAAGCTTGACGATGGCCGGAGTATGTTCAGAGTATCACCGGAGTTGAGGGGACTGCAATGATGCAGTTTTCGGATGTCTGCGCAGTGGAAGTGGCAGAGGAGATTAAAGAAGGCGCTAGGAGGACTATGCAGGATTGAGATCAGAGCTCTGCTGCTAGGCCATAGGAAGACGGCGTGCGGCATGTTCGGTGATGCCCTAGCCGTCTGCGGAAGGAAGCATCAAGCGCCAGAGGGAAATTAGCAGTGGGTGTCCTCTGTCGTTGATGGACATGAGGGGAGAAGTCGTCGAGCAGAGGGAGGAGGAGGGAGCGGGAGGTTTCCGCAAGGGGGAGCGGGCGAGCGGGCGTGAGGGAGATGAACTTTTCGCGAGTGCTGAGGAGCGCGCGAGCAGACGGGAGGTGGGTAGGGTTTTTGAAGAGCAGCGGGGGTTATGTTGCTATCGGACGGATGACATTCATCTAATGGAGTTGATCGAACGGCTATGCTCTCATGGATGGACATTTAGTGGCTTCAGGTGGTCCTTAAAGTACTTTTTTATATAATATAGATATATAGACACACACACACACACTCACACACACACACTCTGCACCCCTCTTATTATTGCAATTACAAAAACCTCCCCTCAATGTTACAAAACATAACATTTACCTCCCCTGAAGTTCACATTTCATAACATCCATGCACAAAATCCCCCCCCCCCCCCCCCCCCCCCCCCCCCCCCCCCCCCCCCCCCAAATGTATTTTTGGGCATGGATGTTATGAAATGTGAACCTCATGGGAGATAAATGTGATGTTTTGTAATATTGAGGGGAGGTTTTTGTAATTTCAATAAGAAGAGGTGTGCACTCTGTAATTTTCCAAACTTAGAGGGGAGATCCCCGTAAATGGCCCTATATACACGAGTCACAGGCACGGTGCTCCTTCCCTATCGAAGGCGACATTTGTCATGGGGGCGACAGTCGTGGGGGCAACATTTGTCGTGGGGGCAACATTTGTCGTGGGGGCGACATTCGTCGCGGGCGGGCGACATTCGTCGTGGGCGGCGACATTCGTCGTGGGCGGCGACATTCGTCGTGGGCGGCGACATTCGTCGTGGGCGGCGACATTCGTCGTGGGCGGCGACATTCGTCGTGGGCGGCGACATTCATCGGGGGAATATTTGTCATGGGGGATATTGTGAAGCCATATGGGGCATCCGATACGGATTTGAGGAGGCTTTGGTTAAGATCTGGCTGTTAGGATCAATTTTATTGCTCATTTATGTAACATAATTTTGTAGCCAAGATTTGGTAGGGAGTATAAGCAAATATGTTAGTATTATATTTCTATGTTGGGTAGAAACGAATGAATTATGCAGTCTAGCCCTCCGAAGCTCCCCAAGAAAACACTCCTCCCAAATAAGGGAGATGTCTACAGATATAAACTAAAATTTGATCATTGTCTTACATCCCCTATTGAACACCACTTGTGATCTCACGTGTTGTTGATTTTTGTTTACATCGTCAGCATTCATTCAAAGGCATAAAACTATTTTTATCCAATATAAAATGCATTGGTAGTAATATTTAAGATGATTTCATTCAAAAGGCTTTGTTAAATGGTTGTTGTACAATCCATATTCTTCGAGAGTAAGACTCATTCATGTCACGCGGGCAGAATTCAAAGTCAAAGGTCAAGTCAAAGACAGCAAACAACTCACAAGGGCATTTAATGGCAGATGCGTGTATCAGGGTTACTCGCCCCAAACTGGCGACTATCAGCAAGCCTTAAAGTTACTCGCTTAGGTGGAGACTATCAACAACATCTCGCTAGGCGTGGGCGAGATCCTTCAATAATCGCCTGATCGCCAGGTCTAGCTAGACAACCTCGCAGGGGCCGGATATAGACGCATATCCCCCCTTAGGATTCGTCTATAAATAGACCCCCATGAGTACCAGGAATGACACTTGAAAATCTGAGATTGTTACCCCTACCCCATGCGAGATTCTCGTCAAGTCCGTGCGTTCCTCATACCAATGCTCGGTCATCTGTGGTTGCGGAGGGGAAGTTTCTCTTAAACTTCTGGGTACGCGACGGGACCTCCCTGCTGAAGCATCTTGGGGTCTGTTTGTGGTTTTTTCTTCATCTCCTTAGTTGTAGCATCTGGATCCCGATTGCCGGATCGCGGAATCAGTAGCCTCAGACTACACTTTGGTCCGAACATTTGGAGCTAGGATTTTTCTGGCTTCAACATTTTGGTGCGGTGAGCGTGAACCGTAGTTAGAGGAGGAAAGTTCTGTGGTGCTGGCAAAATGGTGGAAGGGGCCGAGCAGGAGTGGGCAGCCAGTGACTCGGCGGGTGGAAGCGAGTTCGTGAGGAGGTCCGACTTTGAAGAGTTCGCGCGGCGGATTGAGGATACCTTGCGAGCGGTGTTGGTTCCTCGCGCAGAGGTCACCGCAACCTCGCCTCTCCGCGAGACCCCATCAGAAGAAGGTGCGCCATCCAGGCGAGCAGGGAAGGAAGCGATGGCGGAGCAGCCAGAGCGACCGGGCAAGAACAGTACTACCCGACGAGTTTCTAGGGGATCAGGTTTCGAGAGGTGGAGAACCCATCGAGGTTTCAAGATACTCGTGCAGGTGACGATTATAGCGTTATTACTCGTCACATGGAGGATCGTCGCCAGGGTGGAAGGACCTCGTTCTGTTGTGAGATACTGGCCGCCCCAGTCCTATCAAGCAGATCCAAGCAGGCGACCTTGTCCTGAAGAAAGTGGATGTGGCAGGAAGAGCAACCATTATCGGGATGCTTAACTCGACTTGGGAAGGACTGTTCATCATCCATGAGTCGCTAACAACGGGAGGGTATCGACTGCAAAATCACGAAGGGGGGCTGCTTGGAAATACTTGGAGTGGTGACGACCTGAAAAGGTTCTACCCCTAGTATGAATATGTATGATCATCTGCTGTATTTTCGCTTGTATAAATAAACTCCTCACCCCCTGAAATATGGGATGGTGTGAGTCTCTTTCTCTTTCGACAAGCTTTTTCAAAATAGGTCAAATCGATCTCCACGGCAGGTTGGGGAACATGCCTCCGACTCGACTCTCGTAAGACACATGGGTGATGGGACGGTGCGCTAGGATAGCGAGTTTTCCTAAGACCAAGCCTTTGCATTGACGACCGAGATCAGCTCACCCCTTGCACGTTGGTCGAATGCCCCCCCCCCCCCCCCCCCCCCCCCCCCCCCCCGATCATATTTCTCTTCCGACTGGAGAGATTACTTGAAGAGAGTCGGACACCAACCTCCCAACTCGATGAAGAGACGATCGGTTTGACTAACAGAAGGACCCTTATGTAACACCTCCCCTGTAATGACCATATAATATGGGTCCGGCCGGGACCCCACAGCATATAACAGCCACAGCTTTAGTATTAAAAATTGATATTAATTTCCCAATCTCATAACTCAGACAACACAGCGGAAACAAACTAAGCCACAGAGATTGTCCACTACAAAGGAGTCCAACTGGCCTTAAGGCCTTACAAAAACAATGTCCAAAACATCAACCATTCCATAATAAAAGACATCCCACAAAAGGGGAAAGATAGTTTTTCCCTAAACTACCTCGGCATGCAAGCCAGATATATCTAAGTACGAAGAAAGTAATGCAGGAAATCAACTAAGCACTCCGTGAGGCTTTAGGCCTTTTTGGCCGGCGCGCTGGGTCCAGCCTGCGATGCGTGCCCTGCAACCAAATCACAAAGAGCGGTAAACGAGGGTCAGCTATGGCTGACCACAAGCGGTGTAACAACATCCCTCCTCCCGGCCGTTCTAGCGGACCCCGGGGAACTACTTCACCCTGCAAGTCAGCACTTCGTATGCAAATGTACATAAAGGAAAGCAACATAAATACTGGCATGAGTGTCACAAGCATCATCCACGTTTCTATGTTGAGCAGGTAAAAAAAAGGGGTCTAACAATGCAAAATGAGTGCAAGCCCGGGTTTCACCCAAGGCGCCCTAAAGCGTATGAATCTAACACATCATCATACATCACCAACACAAGGGTACTCATTACTTCCCCACAAGGGCATCAAACCCAAGGCCAAGCGCTCTCGCTGAGACCCACCTCGCCTGGCCCACCATGCCATCGGGCTTGTCTGACAGCTCACACGCTCGGACCGCCAACAACGCACCAAGAACGATTCTAAGAATTCTGGCCAACCAAAACGTCCCAAGGCCCTGGGCTTACTTTCGGGACAACGTCCACCGATTGCCTCGCCTGGCGACCGTCAACGGACTCAACCGTAGCACAGACATTCTCGTCAGTCAACAATCGAAGAGACTAATCTTGTCGGGACACTCTCCACACGTGAATCTCAGTCTTCACGGGATAGCCAGCCGACCACAAAGACCAATCGCGCCTTCGCACAACACTAGGCATCACAAGCCCCATAATCCGCACATTATTTCTCCGCCCTAAACCCAACATTCGTTACCACACGAAGCTACAAGGGCATCACAACGACGAGTTCGCCGTAATCGGATTTCTAACAAAACCCCTAAAATGCGCGTAAATCAACATCACCGGATCGGACCAACGGCTACAAATCCGGCTTCACCCACAATGCCTAATCCGCTAACGGAGCGGATCTCTAGTGCAAAACATGCCGGGGACGGACACAATCAACCTGGTGGTTTCTCTTGAACCAAGGCGACCCGGATCCCTCTCACTCGACGGATCCGGTGCCAAAATGCAGAAAAAGGAGAGATGCCAAACACGCATCCTAAAGACCGGGAGGAGAAACGTCGTTACCTTTTGAGATCTCCTCCTAGCCATGAGAAGCTTGCAACCACACGGTGGAGAAGAAGCGCCTTGATGCCCTCTACGCGCTGCCGGTCTCGGATCGGCGAACGGAGCTCCGAAGCTCCGGCAATGGCGGATTCCCCTTCTTCTTCCTCCTTGCCTCCTCCTCCTTTCTCCAACCTAAGAGAGAGAAAGCCTTGGAAATAATGAGGGTTTAACTCCTCTACCAAGCCCTAAACCCCCCCAGCCATCCATCGCAGCCGTTGGATCAAATTCCAATAGATTTGGACGGACCGATCTCCTTCTCCGCTCAAAATCGCGGAGCAGAATAAACAGGGCGCACGATCAAATGCGCACGGTCACTGGTCGTGCGCGAAGAGGACACTGGTCGTGCGCACTGTTCGAGACAGAACTCCGAATCCTTGCGACTAACGCACGATCACATGCGCACGGTCACTGGTCGTGCGCGAAGAGGACACTGGTCGTGCGCACTGCTCGAGACAGAACTCTGAATCCTTGCGACTAACGCACGATCACCTGCGCACGGTCACTGGTCGTGCGCGAAGAGGAGAAATGGTCGTGCGCATAGAACTGCTATGGAATTCCTTGCCTATCCCGAGCGCAGCACTACCACTCCGCCTACCTCGCTGAACTACGATTTTTGGGGTGTTACACCTTATGTAGAGGTGTCGTTTAAAAGAGCTAAAAGCTCCCAGCAAAGTCAAGTTCAACATTCGTAATTACTTCTCGTCATATGAGTTGGTGCAGCTAATCCCCTCTGATTATTGAGTAACAGGATCATGACCCTTCAAGAACCAAGGACCCAAAGTAGGAGGGAGGCTTCATGGTTGCGTGTCCCCTTGGACCTCCCGACTGCCATTCCCTACTCACCGGTTCCTCCAACACTTTGCATCAAAGTAGGAGGGAGGATGTGTGATTGCGTGTCCCCTTGGACCCCCCGACTGCCATTCCCTACTCACCTGTTCCTTCAACATTCTGCAGCAAAGTAGGAGGGACGCCTCATGGTTGTGCGTCCTCTCGAACCCCCCGACTATCATTCCCTACTTGCCTTTTGTTTTATGTATATATATATATATCTTTAACTAATTACATCATATCCCTATAATAAAAATAATGATGAAAATTCATAAAATCAAAAAGTTTTTAGTAGACCTCCTAAACTTACTATGGTAGGTTATCATTAAGCCTACAAAAAATAATTTCAAAATATAATAACACACTTTAAGATGATTTTTTGTTAAAATATAAATGTTTTTGAAAAAAATAATTATAAAATATTGATATATATTTTTTTACGATCATTTTGAGTACTTATATGTATATGTTGCGGGTGAAACCCGCCGTCACCGGCCGGGTACTGTTGAATGCGGGCGCAACCCGCTAAGAGTCAGCGAGCACGGGTGTTGAAACCGATTTCTCGGTCTCTTGTGGAGTTCGGGGCCCTCAGCAAGCTGAGGGGCGACCAACACTTACTTCCCCCAAGGGAGAGCTCTAGGCTGAAGGTTGAGGAACTATGAACTGGACGAAGGGCTCGGCGAGGAGGTCCCACCACATACCCGGAAGATCTTAGAGCGCTTCCCCTCCCAAGCCAATGCCAGGCTTGGGCACCACTGGAGGCTCTCCTCACCCCCTAGGGAGAAATTTGGGGAGAGAGAGAGAGAGCTAGCCTAGAACAAGCTTGCCCCCAAATGGTGCCCCCTTGGTCCTATTTATAGGATTTCTGGACTTGGGCTGCAAATAGCCAAAAACTGGTCCCTGCTTGGGTTGGGGGCGAGAGGGGGGTCGGCCCCGCCTCCTCTCGCCCCTGCTTGGGATGGGGGAGAGAGGGTGGTCGGCCCCCGCCTCCTCTCGCCCCTGCTTGGAATGGGGGAGAGGGGGGGGGGGGGGGGGGGGGGGGGGGGTCGGCCCTGCCTCATCTCGCCCCTGCTTGGGATGGGGGCGAGAGGGGGGTGGACCCCGCCTCCCTGCTTGGGATGTGGGCGAGAGGGGGGTCGGACCCCGCCTCCTCTCGCCCCTGCTTGGGATGGGGGCGAGAGGGGGGTCGGCCCCCGCCTCCTCTTGCCCCTGCTTGGAATGGGGGCGAGAGGGGGGTCGGCCCCGCCTCCTCTCGCCCCTGCTTGGGATGGGGGCGAGAGGGGGGTCGGCCCCGCCTCCTCTCGCCCCTGCTTGGGATGGGGGCGAGAGGGGGGTCGGCCCCGCCTCCTCTCGCCCCTGCTTGGGATGGGGGCGAGAGGGGGGTCGGCCCCGCATCCTCTCGCCCCTGCTTGGGATGGGGGCGAGAGGGGGTTCGGCCCCCGGCTCCTCTCGCCCCTGCTTGGAATGGGGGCGAGAGGGGGGTCGGCCCCGCCTCCTCTCGCCCCTGCTTGGAATGGGGGTGAGAGGGGGGTCGACCTCGCCTCCTCTCGCCGCTGCTTGGGATGGGGGCGAGAGGGGGGTCTGCCCCGCCTCCTCTCGCCCCTGCTTGGGATGGGGGCGAGAGGGGGGTCGGCCCCCGCCTCCTCTCGCCCCTGCTTGAAATGGGGGCGAGAGGGGGGTCGGCCCCGCCTCCTCTCGCCCCTGCTTGAAATGGGGGCGAGTGGGGGGTCGTCCCCGCCTCCTCTCGCCCCTGCTTGGGATGGGGGCGAGAGGGGGGTTAGACCCCGCCTCCTCTCGCCCCTGCTTGGGATGGGGGCGAGAGGGGGGTCGGACCCCGCCTCCTCTCGCCCATGCTTGGGATGGGGGCGAGAGGGGGGTCGGCCCCACCTCCTCTCGCCCCTGCTTCGAATGGAGGCGAGAGGGGGGCCGTCCCCGCCTCCTCTCACCCCTGCTTGGGATGGAAGGGCAAGCGGGAGGCTCCCGCCTCCACCGCTTGCCTCCTCTCTTCCTGTCCTGGCTCATACTAAAAAATGATGTTCCAAAATACTTCTTGTCTCGAGAACCTACTCGGCGAATACAGGGTTGTACAAAATCCCCGCTCTTTTCGAGCGAGGTACACGCTCGGAAAGAAATGTCCAACCCTGTATATTCGACGAGTGTCGCTGGAAATCCGACTAACGGAGCTACCTTGGAAAGAACATGTAGCCTTCCTGAGAGGTCCTCTAACCCTGCCGACTAGCAAGACCATCTCGGGGGGAAATACTTTGCCTCCCCAGGAGATCAAACTACCCTGCCGACTGGAGAGAGCCCGGTCAGCGGAACCATCCGATGGGAAAATCACTTATCCTCTATGGGAGGTAAACCTGGCCTGCCAGCTAGTGAGAGCCCGGTCAGTGGAGCCATCCGAGGGGAAAAATACTTGTACTCCCTGGGAGGTCAACCTGGCCTGCCGGCTAGTGAGAGCCCGTCAGCGGAACCATCCGAGGGGAAAATGACTTACCCTCCGTGGGAGGTCAATCTGGCCTGCCGGCTAGTGAGAGCTCGGTCAGCGGAACCATCAGAGGGGAAAATCACTTACCCTCCCTGGGAGGTCAACCTGGCCTGCCGGCTAGTGAGAGCCCGGTCAGCGGAACCATCCGAGGGGAAAATCACTTACCCTCCCTGGGAGGTCAACCTGGCCTGCCGGCTAGTGAGAGCCCGGTCAGCGGAACCATCCGAGGGGAAAAATACTTGTCCTCCCTGGGAGGTCAACCTGGCCTGCCGGCTAGTGAGAGCCCGGTCAGCAGAACCATCCGAGGGGGAAAAATACTTATCCTCCCTGGGAGGTCAACCTGGCCTGCCGGCTAGTGCGAGCCCGGTCAACGGAACCATCCGAGGGAAAAAATACTTGTCCTCCCTGGGAGGTCAACCTGGCCTGCCCGCTAGTGAGAGCCCGGTCAGCGGAACCATCCGAGGGGAAAAATACTTGTCCTCCCTGGGAGGTCAACCTGGCCTGCCGGCTAGTGAGAGCCCGGTCAGCGGAACCATACGAGGGGAAAATCACTTACCCTCCCTGGGAGGTCAACCTGGCCTGCCGGCTAGTGAGAGCCCGGTCAGCGGAATCATCCGAGGAGAAAAATACTTGTCCTCCCTGGGAGGTCAACCTTGCCTGCCGGCTAGTGAGAGCCCGGTCAGCGGAACCATCCGAAGGGGAAAAATACTTGTCCTCCCTGGGAGGTCAACCTGGCCTGCCAGCTAGTGACAGCCCGATCAGCGGAACCATCCGAGGGGAAAATCACTTACCCTCCCTGGGAGGTCAACCTGGCTTGCCAGCTAGTGAGAGCCCGGTCAGCGGAACCATCCGAGGGGAAAAATACTTGTCCTCCCTGGGAGGTCAACCTGGTCTGCCGGCTAGTGAGATCCCGGTCAGCGGAACCATCCGAGGGGAAAATCACTTACCCTCCCTGGGAGGTCAACTTGGCCTGCCGGCTAGTGAGAGCCCGGTTAGCGGAACCATTCGAGGGGAAAATCACTTACCCTCCCTGGGAGGTCAACCTGGCCTGCCGTCTAGTGAGAGCTCGGTCAGCGTAACCATCCGAGGGGAAAATCACTTACCCTCCCTGGGAGGTCAACCTGGCCTGCCGGCTAGTGAGAGCCCAGTCAGCGAAACCATCCGAAGGGAAAATCACTTACCCTCCCTGGGAGGTCAACCTGGCCTGCCAGCTAGTGAGAGCCCGGTCAGCGGAACCATCCGAGGGGAAAAATACTTGTCCTTCCTGGGAGGTCAACCTGGCCTGCCGGCTAGTGAGAGCCCGGTCAGCGGAACCATCCGAGGGGAAAAATACTTGTCCTCCCTGAGAGGTCAACCTGGCCTGCCGGCTAGTGAGAGCCCGATCAGCGGAACCATCCGAGGGGAAAATCACTTACCCTCCATGGGAGGTCAACCTGGCCTGCCGGCCAGTGAGAGCCCGGTCAGCGGAACCATCCGAGGGGAAAAATACTTTGAAAAGAACTTTTATTACATTAGTCATCCAGTTACACGCAAGAAAAACTAAGTATGGAAACACTCCATCCTACTACATGGACTCAAAGAAAGAACTAAGCACGGAGACCAGGACTCGGGCTTCTACTCCCAGGCATGGTCCACCTCGACCTCCTCTGGTTGGTTATGCTGCGGCTTCGGGCCCCTTGCCTCCTTCATTTCCAAGAACTCGGGGCAGGTGGATGTCGCATGACCCTCCTCCTCGTGGAAGTCACAGTAAGGTAACTCCACCCGGACGCCCCCTCTTCCTCCCGCGCGGTTCCTTCCTCTTCTTTGGCTGATCGCCATGGTTTGCTGGGGCGGTGAAGGGGGCGTCTTCTGCCCCTGCCTCCACCTCGGGGGGTCGGCCCCCTCTTCCTGGGAGTTGTCCTTCTCTTGGTCGAACTTTCTCTTGGGAGCCTCTACCTCCCCCACATGCTGCCTTGTCTCCGGCTCGCTCAGCTTGGCCAACCTTCTTGCGAACTCCGGATTGGCCTCCTCACTTTCGATCTCTTCCGCCACCCTTTCCATCAGCTCTTCAAAAGATAGGGTGGACCTCCGCTTTAGGCTCATCTTGAAGAACCCCTCCTGCAGCCCCACCCTGGGCTAGCTGGAGGGTGTCCCCTGGTACCTCTTGGACAAGCAAAACCTCTTCCTGGAACCTATCCACGTAGTGAGCCAGTGACTCCCCTGGAGTTTGCTTGATTTGGAAAAGTGCTTCGGCATGTTTCTTCCTCTTCCTGGATGTCGAGAAGCGTAACAGGAAAACTCGACGCAAGTCTTCGTAGGCATAGATGGATCCCGCAGGGAGCTGGTAGAACCAGTCTCTAGCCTTCTCCTTTAGAGTTGTCGCGAAGAGTCGACACTTAAAAGCGTCCGACATGGGCATGAAGGAGACCATGTCCTCAAACCACTGCAGGTGCAAGACGGAGTCATCCTTGCCGAAGTAGTGAGACATCTTCGTCCCCTTGAACCCCTCCGGAATCGGGGCTGAGAGGATCAGCTCACAAAAAGGACCTCCCTTGCTCGCTCCCCCTTAGGGCTGGGCGAGTGGGGGTTGGCCGCCTCCCCACTCGTCCCCTTGGAGTTGGGCGAGTGGGGGTCTGGGACCTCCCCACTCGCCCCCCTGCTGGGACTGGGGCGGGGCGAGATGGGAGGGTGCCCCCCTCCAGATCTCGCCCCCTGCTGGGTGAGTGGGGGTATGGCACATCCCCACTCCCCCCCACCGGCTCCTCCACCCTGGACTGCTGGCAGAGAGTCCCCTCGCCCGTCAGCTGGGGCTGGACCTCCTGACCATCTCCTCTCCCGCCTTCACGTGTCTTGGCGAAAGCAAACTGCAAGGTCTGCATGACCTCCTGCTTGAGATTTTCAAACATCTCCAACGTCACTCCAGCCACCGGGGGTTACGAGTGACCTGGGTCGGATCTTCCTCCACCTCCATCCATGGAGCTCAGCTTGAGACTTTATTGTATCGGTCACACTCCACGCTCACCGCACCATAATGTTGAAACCGATTTCTCGGTCTCTTGTGGAGTTCGGGGCCCTCAGCAAGCTGAGGGGCGACCAACACTTACTCCCCCCAAGGGAGAGCTCTAGGCTGAAGGTTGAGAAACTATGAACTGGACCAAGGGCTCGGCAAGGAGGTCCCACCACATACCCGGAAGATCTTAGAGCGCTTCCCCTCCCAAGCCAATGTCGGGCTTGGGCACCACTGGAGGCTCTCCTCACCCCCTAGGGAGAAATTTGGGGAGAGAGAGAGAGAGAGAGCTAGCCTAGAACAAGCTTGCCCCCAAATGGTGCCCCCTTGGTCCTATTTATAGGATTTCTGGACTTAGGCTGCAATAGCCAAAAATTGGTCCCTAAAATTACCAAAATACCCTCAGAAATGGCTGCGGATAGCCAAATCCCGTTGTTCTGAGGCGCTAAACGTAGACCGAACCCTCCCCCCGGAATTGGGCGAGAGGGGGTACCTCGCGGGGCTCGGCGAGCCCCTCAACGGGAGTGGGGCGAGAGGGGGGTCGGCCCCCGCCTCCTCTCGCCCCTACATGGGATGGGGGCGAGAGGGGGGTCGGCCCCGCCTCCTCTCTCCCCTGCTTGGGATGGGGGCAAGAGGGGGGTCGGCACCGCCTCCTCTCGCCCCTGCTTGGGATGGGGGAGAGAGGGGGGTCGGCCCCGCCTCCTCTCGCCCCTGCTTGGGATGGGGGCGAGAGGGGGGTCGGCCCCGCCTCCTCTCGCCCCTGCTTGGAATGGGGGCGAGAGGGGGTCGTCCCCGCCTCCTCTCGCCCCTGCTTGGGATGGGGGCGAGTGGGGGGTCGGCCCCGCCTCCTCTCGCCCCTGCTTGGGATGGGGGCGAGAGGGGGGTCGGCCCCCGCCTCCTCTCGCCCCTGCTTGGAATGGGGGCGAGAGGGGGGTCGGCCCCGCATCCTCTCGCCCCTTCTTGGAATGGAGGCGAGAGGGGGGGTCGGCCCCGCCTCCTCTCGCCCATGCTTGGGATGGGGGCGAGAGGGGTGTCGGCCCCGCCTCCTCTCGCCCCTGCTTGGGATGGGGGCGAGAGGGGGGCCGGCCCCCGCCTCCTCTCGCCCCTGCTTGGAATGGGGGCGAGAGGGGGGTCGGCCCCGCCTCCTCTCTCCCCTGCTTGGAATGGGGGCAAGAGGGGGGTCGGCCCTGCCTCCTCTCGCCCCTGCTTCGGATCGGGGCGAGAGGGGGGTCGGACCCCGCCTCCTCTCGCCCCTGCTTGGGATGGGGCGAGAGGGGGGGTCGCACCCCGCCTCCTCTCTCCCCTGCTTGGGATGGGGGCGAGAGGGGGGTCGGCCCCTGCCTCCTCTCGCCCCTGCTTGGAATGGTGGCGAGAGGGGGGTCGTCCCCGCCTCCTCTCGCCCCTGCTTGGGATGGAAGGGCGAGCGGGAGGCTCCCGCCTCCACCGCTTGCCTCCTCTCTTCCTGTCCTGGCTCATACTAAAAAATGATGTTCCAAAATACTTCTTGTCTCGAGAACCTACTCGGCGAATACAGGGTTGTACAATGGGCGAAGCCCGTGCGGAGTGGAAACCTCGGGAAAGTGCGTCCTGCGGGACCCCCTAGCGTCACCTCCAGTTCAAATATCTGCAACCTTGGAAGAAAGCAAGAACTCGTATGGGTGATTATATATAAATACAAGCATGCATGTGCGAGCGCATCTATGCGAGTATGCGAGTATTGTACTATGCAAGTTTGCCAGTATGCGAGTATGATAAGTCTGGCGATTATAGCAAGTGTCCTTCCAAGTCGCATCTATCTCGCCAACAATCAATTCGAGCCTATGAGCCTAGAGAGCACTCAACACATTTGAGTCTATGAGCCTATCGGGCACTAAACACATACGAGCCTATGAGCCTAGCGGGTATCAGTACAACAATGTAAGAGGGGCGAGCAAGCGACATCAGTATCTCAAAAATTGTATTGTTGCATAAGCCAAAATTATAGTTACTCTCTCAAGAGTTACAAAAAGTTATCAGTACATCGATAAGGATTAGCTCGGTGAGGGAGCATAATCCGAGGAATCGGAGATTCGTCATCCTCGCCCACGTCAAAAATGTCCGGAAGGATGTCTTCCGTCGTCAGGGCCTCGCCCTCCAGTGTTAGTAATCCTCCGACTTGGAGCTTGGAGAAGACCAGGTCGCCTGCTGTGATCGTGATTTCTCGCCAAAGATCAGACCACTCTCACGAGGATATGGAGAGTTCCTTTCGCCGGCGAGAAGGGCCAACCTCCGAGGAAGGCTGCGTTGCGCCTAGCGACTCCGTGGTAGATGGCGCCACGATCTTGGACTCCAGCTCCGCAATGCGGACCTGCGCCGCCTCCAGGGAGGTCTGGCTAGCTCGCATGTCGCTTTCGAGCTTGGAGATGGTATCGGCCACTACGAGCTGCTCTTCCTGTAAAATCGAAAAGACACGGGTTATAAAACGTAAGGAACACGCGAAGGACGGGCTAGTAAAGAAGTATGGCGGACTGCCAAGGTCACCTCGAATCACTGCAAAGGCTTAGACCTTTTAATTTTAAATTTTCAATCACTGCAAAGGATGAATCCATTTGGATCACATTATTTGTTCAAACACTATTAATTGTCACCGCAATGAAGTTTTACCAAATAATTTATAATAAGGTTTTGCGTTTTGATAAGCTCTGCAAACGGAGTTCATCCAAACGGAACTTCATTTGCTACACTTTTCAATAAGGGCTCAACAGATTCTGTGCACTAGAAGGTCCCCAAATAAATTTCTCAAGCACAGTCATGTAAGGCCCCTGGGCTGGTGCGGCAGCCCCCGCGCGGCTGGTGCGACAGCCCCCGCGCTGGCGCGGCATTAAAATGTCACGTGACATCTTCTGCCGCGGGCACGTTTTGCCCCACTATTCGCACTCCATGATGGAGGATTTTACTATTCACACACCCATGATGAGGAGTTTTACTATTCACACACCAATAATGGGAGATTTTACAATTCGCACACTCATGATGGGGGGAGATTATGATGGCGGGCGAGGAGTGCATCGGTGGGCGACGAGCGTGGTCGTGGGCGACAAGCGCGGCGGTGGGGGACGAGCGCGGTCGTGGGTGACAAGCGCGGCCGGGGACGATGAGCATGACGGCGGGCGATGAGCGCGACATCGAGAGGCGGCATCGGCAAGCGCGACGTCGGGAGGCGACGCCGGCGAGTGCAGTGACGGGAGGTGACGATGGAGAGCGCGACGTCGGGAGGCGACGCAGTGAGCGCGACGTCATGAGGCGACGACGGTGAGCTTGACGTCGTGAGGCGGCGACGGTGAGCGCTACGTCGGGAGGCGACGACGGTGAGCGCGACGCCGGGAGGCGATGGTGATGAGAGCGACGTCGGGAGGCGACGTCGGTGAGGGTCAATATTATTTCTAAAAATTCCACCAAAAATCTACATAGTGTAATCTCATTCTTTTAAGGTAATCCCAAAGTTATATAACATTTCAGAAAGTCTTGACCCTAAAATACTCATTTAAGCTCAATGTGACAAAATCACATAAACCCTAATTTCCTAGGGAAATCAACCCCAAGGTTCATGACTTTTTCTGAAATGTGATATCTCATAATATCAAGTGCATGTTTTGAATTTCATAAGAATTGACCAAGGGGATACTTATCAATTCACAAAACATCATTGTGTTACCTTTTGAATTTTTCCATGGTACCTAAGTCTTGCATGTAAATTTCCCTCACATGCATGAGTCCAAATGACCTCAAATTTTTACTAATGACTGTTTATGATCTAATTAACATGCCACCCAAGATTTGGGTCAATTTGAGTTGATTTAATCATGTAAATCTAGTACTACATTGTAGTGATATTGCTATATGTACACCAAATTCCCCTTTATATGCATGTGGAATACACCAACAAGCATAGGTCCAAATGACCTTAAATTTTTACCATGGACTATTCTTTATCTAATTAACATGCCACCCAATATTTGGGTCAATTTGAGTTGATTTAACTATGTAAATCTAGTACAATATTATAGTGTTATATGCACACCATTTCCAATCATACATGGATCTTGCATTTGAAATTCCTTCACATGCACAAGGCCAATTGGTTCCAAATTTTTACCAAAGGCTTATAGTGACCTACATTAATATCTATAAAAATTTGGGGTCACTTGGTGTTGTCTAGCCATGTATATTACCAATACATGATTTATCCAATTATTGTAAAAACTATGGGAACTCGTTGGAGGCCGGAGCAAGAGAGGGGCGGCCATTGGAGGAGGAGAGGAGATGGAGCTCGCTGGTTAAGCATGTGGCCGGGAGGTTCACGGCCGGAGGAAGGAGTTTGGAAATGCAGCTCGTTGGAGGAGCTTCAAGGTGGATTTTGGCCTGGAGTTGAACTTGTGGATGAAGTGAGAAGGGTTCTTGGCCTTGGAGTTCAGATCTACAGCAGGCCGGAGGAAATGGAGTCGAGCTTGAGTTGAGGTTGCCCGAGATCTTGAGCAGGTGGGGAAATATAATCTGGAGGGCTTCAGAGTTCTCCGGTGAGGGATCAAGAGCGGGGTTTCGCTGGGAGGGCAGGGCGAGGGCGAGGGGAAGGTTGCGTGACTGCGGGGGAGATATTAGGGTTGGGTGTCGAGTGACCTGGAGTGTATGGGCAATAAAGATGTGCGTGTTTTTTTTATGCTGAGATGAAGAACGGTTTTGATTGTTCCAATGTCTTAATAATACTCTTGTCATTTTCATGCACTTACCTTGCCATGAACTATAAGTGATATTTCTTTTTAATATAGTATAGATATATATGTTAATAAAGATAAATAAATTTGTGAATCCTGAAACATGCATCAAAAAATATGCGGAAGTTGTAGCGCACATACATGTCTAATGAACGCAATTGAAGTCGATTTCGAGATCGTGTACTCGTAGTTGTTTATTCGACATGTCATGCAGCTCAATGCGACCTCTTTCGATCAAATTTCTCAATTCTCGTAATATGTGAACAAAAAGGATGACATCGAGTTTGTATCAGTCATACGAGTTCAAGGCAACTTACTGTGGTCAATTTGAAGTTCGCTTGCCTAAAAATAGATACGGGAACATTTACTGAATGTTGTCTCGAAAATGTTGCATAAAACGGCAACTTGATTGCAACAACTATAAAATGTTCCATATACTATGTTTAGACAACAATTTATACTTGTTGTCATATCAAGTGTTGTTAAAGGTCAAAAATATTGTAATGTCATCCTAAACTAATCCATGAACACTTCTTATGCAGCGACAACCTAACTTCTTGCTTACTCTGTGTATATCACACAATCCCACTTGCATCTCTTCTCATTTTTTCCAGTCCAAGAGCATATATGAGTCTGTGTATTACATAAGCTTCTCTCTCATTTTTTTTTCTCGTTAACCTTATCTACGAGATTCTGTTTCCGTTTATATTATTTGTGTTCCTAAAAATACTACCAGCTAATTAACGTGAGTTTTATTTTCAAAATGCAAAATTAATATAGAAGAAAAGAGTCATGGTGTTGTCTTGTTGATTGATACTTTAACTTTTTAATATATAAATAATTATGATGATAATCACAGTTGATGTGATCGAATTATATGTGATAAAATAATTAAATATGATAATTAACTTTAATAAATTTTCACATGTTATAAATAAAAATAACTAAAATTTAGTCAAAAATTAGAACATAGTTTTTTTTGCCACGGCCAAAATCGTGGCTAATTCTTTCGTATTTGTCATAGACTAGAAAGTGTGGCTAAGGAATTGGCCACGAATTAGGCAACCGTGGCTAATACAATCTTATTAGCCACGAATTAAATAAACCGGGGCTAATACTTTCTTTTTTGCCACAAATTAGGCATCCGTGGCTAATACTTGATTATTAGCCACGAATTAAGACCCGTGGCTAATACTTCATTATTAGCCACGATTTTTTAATTGTGGAATAAAAAGTGTGGATAAAAGTCACTTTTCTAGTAGTGACCCCTGGTGCTACAACAGGGAGGTCTCACCACATGCCCCCGTGCACTATCACTTGTGTGTGTGTGTGTGCGGTCCCAAATGTTTTGACCAACGGACAGCATGAGGTTACCGGTTCTGTAGTTCGGCTCCACGGGACTAGATTGCAAGAGCACTACAGAAAGGAAGAACTGCTTATAAATACACCTCAGGTGCTACAGTAGGGAGGTCTCACCCCGCGCCCCCGTGCACTATCACTCCGCGCGCGCATGTGTGTGTACGTGTGTGTGTGGGCGTGGGCATGGGCGTGGGCGTGGGCGTGAAGTGTGTGTGTGTGTGTGTGTGTGTGTGTGTGTCATTTAAATCAAGTTAATTGCGCGTGGTGTGTGTGTGTCATTTAAATCAACTGGTTCGAGCTCGAGTCGAACTTTTTTCGAGCCGGCTCATCGAGCTCACAAGCCGGCTCGAATCAACTTGCGCCTGATCCACAGAAAACTAGACGCGAAGTGTGAATATATCATCATTCATTAAGCTTCATCGGAGATTCAAAATAGAATATATCGGCACTTCTCCATACATAACATGCAACCCGTCTATCAACATTAGACACATGCATTCCTAATACTCTCTATCGATGGAATCCATCAACATTTCACCAACATAGAATTAAGGTGTCTCGGATGTCAAGCAATTCCTTAGAGTAAAACCGGACAAAGATCATGTGCAACATCTATCCTAAGACAAAGAGCTTGCGGAGACTAGCTAGGGAGGCGATTAGGGCTTTAGCTAGAGATGAACGGGTGGCGTCGCCGATCGAAGCACTGATGTCTGTGGGTGGGTGATTATCGAGCTTCAGGGAGGATCGTGGATGAGAGTTTCGGTTAGGTTGCCACTAAAAATGTTAATAGAACTATAACATGATTTTTGGGGGGATTTTGGGGTGCAGATAGCTAAATTTGGGCACGGCTAATAATCACATAAATTTAAATAACTTTTATCGTAATTTACCTAATTAAATCCATTTCCTAACTTAAATCATTTTGTATATGTATAATGCATGGAATCAACATTAAATGGAGATAAATTAAGCAAAGACAATGAATTTGGACAGCAAGAGGATGCTCGTTTACGCTATGAATCTTTTTAATTTAATAGAAAAATATTATATCTTGAGAATATATATATAGTGAATGAAAACATTATTACTATAAATTGATATTGTCTTTGCTCATTCAGTCTATGAAAAGACAATAAACAAAAAAAAAGCTTCAACATGAGAAGTAGAACTAGAAGGAGTCAAGAGAAATCAGTTTTCACATTTGGTATGATTTTCAATTTATTTCTTATAAAATTTCAATTGATGATGTTAAGATATTAAGTGTAATAGTCTCATAAATAATTAATTACCACCTTTCATTTTTATATCATTATTGTTGCGGCCAACTCCAAGCTCTTGCAGATTGGTCTAGATTGCACCGTTGTAGCCCGGGAGCGGTCGAGCGCGTACACAGTCAATGAGATCGAGACGGCTGATAAGAGATTTGTTTTTAACGTGGAAAACCTCGGAAAGTGGTGAAAAACCACGTTGCCGGGGTTGTGCCGGCCAAACTTCAATATTTGATGGTATTGTACAATGCTTTGCAGAGAATGCGAGGGCGACAGACCGCTCCTCGTTACAATTGTTAGGAGAGAGAGAAAAATGGGCTCGGAGGGTGACATATCACCACTCACGGAGCTAAGTCTTTTCTTTGCTGCAGTGGGGAGCGTTGTGCTCTGGATGCTTTCTGCTGGTGCTCGAAAGTTGAAGGGGCGCGCTCTGCGCGTCTCGGCGTTTGCGGCTTGTCTCCTGTAACGCGCAGAGGAATATAGAGCGGTGGACTCGTTGCGCGCAGAATACTTGTTGTGGTGCGCGTGGAGTGCTTGCTGCGCTGCGTGCTGAGCGCGCTTTGCCCGTGGCGGAGTGCGTGCTAAGTGTGTAGCCAAATGCACGCAAGGTAAACGTGCGCAGGGTGGAACGTGCGTCGGGTGGAATTTGCGGGATGCGTAATGTGCGCAAGGCGTGGTATGCGCAAGGCGTGGTATGCGCAAGGCGCGGTGTGCGCAGGGCGTACCATGCGCATGGCGCAGTGTGCGCACGACGGAATGTGCACAAGGTGTGCGCAGGGCGCAGTGTGCGCACGACGCACTGTGCGCTAGGTGTGCGCAAGGCGTAATGTGCGTGAGGTGTGCGCAAGGCGCACAGTGCACGAGGTGGGAGCAAGACGCAATGTGCGCAAGGCGTAGTGTGCGCGAGGTGCGCGCAAGGCGCAGTGTGCGCCAGGCGCAATGTGTGCGCTAGGCACACTGTGCTCGAGGTGTGTGCAAGTTGTAGTGTGCGCAGGGCGCAATGTGCACGAGGTGTGCATAAGGGGCAGTGTGCGCAGGGCGCAATGTGCACGAGGTGTGCATAAGGGGCAGTGTGCGCAGGGCGCAATGTGCACGACGTGTGCAGAAGGGGCAGTGTGCGCAAGGCGCACTGTGCGTGACGTGTGCACAAGGCGCGGTGTGCGCAGGGCGCAATCCGGATCCGGTCCGATGCGGTGCGTGCGCGCGCGCGCGCGTGTGGTTCATAGTTTCTCCTTATGTTCTTTTGAACAAATAAGAATGTGTGAATTTCTTTATATACACTTAAGGGAAGAAGTAGATTGACAAGGTGGGACTAAAGAATACCCTTTCATCATGAAAGGCTTCCCTCCAAATATTTGGATTCACTCCAATTTGGTTTTGAGCTTTTTCATCATAATGAGGAGCCCAAACACCAAACACCATTTAGCTCCAATCAAAACATTTAATTTTATAATGTTTTATAATTAAAATTTCTAACAATAAAGACTTGGAATGAAACTATAAGGAAAGACATGATGTAGTTAGGCATTAGTGCAATGAATGTGTGCTGGTACCGGCCTACGTTCCCTCCTTTTATCCTATTTTTTATATCCAACAACCGAGCCAGTCACCTCCTATTTCGGTCTTGAGATAGTTACAACTGCTATTTTAGAAGAAAAAAATAGCAGAAGAGGGAAAAAGTTGAATTTGCAGAAAATTCTGGACCACAAATTCCTATAAATTAATAAGCTACTTGAGATGGTTAGGCTCGAGTATTGCACTAAGTACCATCTTCGACGCCACCAAGTAGCTTATTTATAGGAATTCGTGGTTGAGTGTCTTCTACATATTCAGCCTGGACAGAAAAGAGAAGGTGGTTGAGTGTCTTCTACAAATTCAGCCTTTTTTCCTCTTCTTTTATTTTTCTAAAAGAGAAGGTGGTGTCCGAGATGGTTAAACTCGAGGATTAATACACTAATTACCATTTGCTTTTGATAAGGAAAATGCAACCACTAATGTCCTCAACTTATCCGATCATAAGTACTACAAGAATATAACCCACAAAATTATTAGGGAATTGTTAAATGCACTACGATTTTGGCTGTGCATTTTTTTTGTTAAAATCGTCGCACTATGATAAATGCACACATAATTGTTAGGGGCACCATCACCAACCTGCAACGACGATGAAGTGTTAAGCAAAAGAACAAATTAAGGTATAAACATCTCACCTCTCCCCCGCCATCCACTCCGATGCTACAAATTAGTAATGGTGTTCACTGAATAGCCATCATATCACAATCATCTTGTTATAAAGGACTTGGTATATATTTCAGAAAATCATTCTCAAGATCAAATTAACATTTGATATTAATCATTTGCCTCATACAGAGATGTGAAATTAATCAATGATTTGATATTAAACAAGGATTTGAAGGAGTATGAGATTTGGAGGATAATAGATCTACTAACTTCAGAAAAACAGAGATAAGGAGGATAATATTCTCTCTTTATAACTATTGCTTCAATAATAAATAAAGAAAAAACAGAGATCTGCAGATTATAGTCTATTAACCTCATATCCTAACAAAATGAAAAAGAAAAACAGCAATCCTAACTTCGGGGAAAAAAATAAAAAAAAAAATACTCAAATACAAGATAGAGGAACAGGTGGAAGACAACATTCAACAGAAATTGGAGAGAAATAATAGAGATCAATGGTGGAATACAACACCCAGCGGAAATTGGAGAGAAATAAAGGGAATTTACCTAAGCACTAGTCCGGCGAGAAGAGGAGCCGGTCGTCCTCTGCGTGCGAAAGAAGCTAGACGACGTGGGAGGGTGCGGAAGAGAAGTCTTCGACTGTCGGCATTGTCGTCGTGTGCAAAAGAGAAGTCCTCGATTGTCGGCGTCGGCTAGGGCACAGGAGGTTTTTGCGAGAGAAAGGAATCACGAGAATAGATAAGTGCAGGAAACTGGACGCAAAAGTGGTCGGGCAGGCGCTACTGCGTATTAAAGAAAAAAAAAGTGTTTTTTTAGCGGTTGGCGGTTACGCCCGCCCCATCCAAACAAATAAAATGCAGCGTTTGCGTTTATTTAAAAACGCCACCGCTGCAAAAAAAACATTTTTTAGTGTTTGAAACAAATAAAAAAACACTTTTTTAGTGTTTGAAACAAAAGCGAAGGGTGCAGGCTAGGCTGCTTATTAGAGAGAAAACACTTTTTTAGCGTTTGAAACAAATAAAATGCAGTGGTTACGCTTAAAAGTCAATTTTTAGGTAGGTTTTTCTCACCTAGATCATGGTGAGAGGAGCACATCTAAGCCGTTGGTTCTCCATGATTGATCGAAATGCTGTCGTATTTTTGAATTAAAAATACTGTCAATATTCTTAGAGAGCAGATCCGCCGTAGAATCTGTCATCATACGACTGTATTTATCCCTCACCTAAAACTAGGTGAAAGAATGCACCTAAGTATTCCTCTTATTTAAAAAACCCACTGCTGCAAAAGCGAAGGGGTGAATTTTGGCCGCGAATTTCCCAACTGAAGATCTGTTTGGGGGGGCATTTTTGCGCTGCTTTTTATTTGTTTTGCTCGGGTGATCAGCGTTTCTTCTTCTATAATAAGCAGTCGCTCAGCGTTTCTTCTTCTATAATAAGCAGTCGCGCCTACCCCTCTGCTTTCGCGTTCTGTTTCCGCGTTATATTCTCGCGATTCCTTTCTCTCTGTAAAAGCCTCCCGTGCCGTAGGCCGTAGCCAGCGCCGACGATCGAGGACTTCTCTTCCGCACACGACGACAACCTCGACGATCGAAGACTTCTCGTCCGCACACGCCGGCGTCGCCTAGCTTCTTTCGCACGCTGAAGACGACCGGCTCCTCTGCTCGCCGGACCAGTGCTTAGGTAAATTCCCTTTATTTCTCTCCTATTTCCGCTGGGTGTTGTCTTCCACCATTGATCTCTATTATTTCTCTCCAATTTCTGTTGAATGTTGTCTTCCACTTGCTCTTCTACCTTGTATTTCAGTATTTTCGAATTTTTCTGAAGTTAGGATTGCTGTTTTTCAGTTTTCTCTCTCTACAATCTATGCCAGATCCTCCAGATATAAGGTTAATAGACATATAATCTGCAGATCTCTGTTTTTCTGCATTTATTTTTGATGCAATAGTTATAAAGAGAGAATATTATCCTCCAGATCTCTGTTTTTCTGAACTTAGTAGACCTATTATCCTCCAGATCCGGAGTAGAGTACTCATACTTCTTCAAATCATTGATTAATTTCACATCTCTGTATGAGGCAAATCCAGAGTAGAGTACTCATACTTCTTCAAATCCTTGTTTAATATCAAATCATTGATTAATTTCACATCTCTGTATGAGGCAAGTGATTAATATCAAAATGTTAATTTGGTCTTAAGAATAATTTTCTGAATACATCTGAAGTCCTTTTTTGCAATGAAGTAGTAGTATGTTGCCGTCAATAAAATATTTAATTTATACAGGTTAAATTTATTGTTATCTACAAATGAGTAGTCGAAGAGAGAGGGGGAGTATCAGCTTCGTTGGAAGCAAACAATGTTACGATATTTTGCGAGATGTGTATTAAAGAAATACAATTAGGCAGCAAAGACGGTTGGAGGAATTTAATAGCTAATTTCAAAGATCCTACGAGAAAGTTTATGATTGATCCTACACAACTAAAAAATAAATGGGATCAGATGAAAAGAGAATGGAATCTTTCGAGGGAGCTCAAGCAAGTTGAGATGGGTTTAGGCCGGAATCCCCTAAAAAAGACAATTGCTGCCTTCAGAAGGATTGGCGGAACACAAATTCTCCGATGATGATGACTATATGGTCACATGCACTACCACTCTTGGTAGTAGGTCGGTTGGAGTAGGGTGTCCTGGGAGCAAGCAGTCAGAGGGTGAATCCTCCACACAACAAACCAAATGAAGCCATAGGGGTAGGAATAAGGGCAAGGGTAAATCTCAACTTATTGGCTATGTGAAGTAGTTAGTGGGAAGTGCGCGAGAGAGAGCAACTTCCCCCATGTTGTCCACGATCAAGGAAGCATACGATGAGCTAGCGAAGTGATGTAAACCGATTTTAGGGTTTTGAAATCCGATGCTTTTATGCGTTCGATTTTAACCCCTTATTCGGCGAGGATGCGCGCTGACTGGGCCTTACCCTATAAATAGGGGGGTATGCCTTCGATCCTTCACGCTGAGATGACTTCTGGAGGAGTCTCTTCCGTGGTCGCTAGCCAGAAGCTCGCTGAAGACGAGCCCGAGGCGGCCGACATTCTCGATATCATCGACGAGTTCCTACCCCCTTGCCTTCCTAGCTCTGCGAGGAAGAAGAAGCACAAGAGGAAGAGAGTTGACCCTTACCCATGCGAGAAATCTTCTACCGACACCGAATCTACCGCGAGGTGCAGGTCTTCGCCTAAAAGGGCAAACGCCTCGCCCATCAACGAAGAACCCAACACCGACTTGTCTATGCGTCAAGGCGGGGGCGAGATTGTGACTGATGGGGCCGGGGATGCGGGACTGCCTCCAGCTGACGCGGGCGCTCCGCTGCTCTCTCCTGCTCACCCTTCCGTGGCGTTAGGTAAAGATGTTGCTTTCTCGCTGTTGAAACCAGTAAATGGTCTCTGTGGAGTTCGGGGCCCCCAACTAGTTGGGGGGCAGCTAGAACTTACTAATCTCTTGAAGGGACAGACTGAAGCCTCAGAACTAGACACGGGCCCTTAGACTCATCAAGGAGGACCCACCGCACACCCGGAAGATCTTTAGAGCGCTTCCCCTCCCAAGCCAATGCTGAAGCCCGGGCACCTTGGAGAGCTCTGAAAAGGCCAACCAAGGAATGCCTGAGGAGAGAGAAGCTCTAAAAAAGAGAAGTCCTCTCCAAAGGTGTCATTTGGGTCTTATTTATAGATTTTCTTGACTGGTCTGCAAATAACAAGATTCCGCCTTTTGATTTTCCTACTCGGACCCCAAAATTGGTCTGCAAAGAGCCAAACCCCGTTGTTTGGAAAGGCTAATAGTAAACCATCGGGGGTAAAAAGGTAATACCTCCCTGTCAATCTACGATCAAGGGGTTTGCGAGAACATTGCTCGCGAGAGCTCTCACTGCCTTCTCGCGGTTCTCTTCCGTGACATCCCTCTTGGCGAGCGTGTCGTTAGGACCTCGCATGGGACCCTTCTGGCGACATCCACTGAGACCCGGTCTCGCGCGCCTTTCTGCGAGCTCACCCCGGTTTCCCCGAGATGGCCGCCTTCCTCAGCGGATCCGCTGGGATGAGACTGGGCCGCCGAGACGATAGGCCCTCCCAGCCCAACCGCTGAGATGAACTTATCTGGTTGAACTTGACGTTCGTCGAATTGAGAAGCAAGTTCATCGAACGCAGAACAGATTTCGTCGAGTGTGCTTGATTTCGTCGAACGCCTTTCGTCGAACCCAGAACTGCTGTAAGCGGCCCGCGAGCGGTTGGCTCGCCAGCCCTTCTCGCATATGCACGACGAGTACCCATCTTGCCAGCCTACCAGCGAACAGTCGGCGAGGGCTTGCCTCGCTCGCCCGACTCTTGCGAGGACTTCTCTGGCTTGTCCCCCTTACTACTTTCTCCGCAATGTTGACCTCTCGAAACGCCCCTTCCCCCTTGTCTGGCGAATATCGGGGTTGTACACTCGCCTGATCAAATTGAGCCTTTCTTAACTCCGCATTTTCTTCAGCGTCCTCTAGCCGCCCGATGCAGGCTGAACAACTCACCGAGGCGCCATCGAGGGGCCTAGGCACTGCGTCCTCTTCGACCCCAGGGAGAGCTGGCTCGGCCCAGACCCCTCCCCCTTCGCGGACGTGTCAACACCTGTCCGGGGTAGGTCAGCCTGCTCTCCCTACTGCTGGGGGGAAGTCCTTGATGATGGGCCCCCTGCCCGGCGGGACGGGTGTGGTCCTCCGCCTGTCTACCTCTACCGGAGGGATTCAGACGGATCCGCCTCGGCTTCAAGGGGAAGACAACGCTCCTCCAGGTATTCTCCCCGCTTACCGTCTTACCCCTGTTTCCTCCTTTTTACCTTCACCATTTGATTTCTTTTAGATAGCCATGGGTCCACTTCGTCCGGCCACCCGCTATCCACGAGCTCGCCACTGGGATCACCACCGCCCGCGGCGTCCGCGCCCTTGAGAGAATTACTCGTGGACCCATCCGGTTTCAACGAGGGGTCATGGGCGCGCCTCATGGATGTCCTCCAGTCCCATGACTCCTTCCTGACGGCCATGCCGCCCGCCGTGGTGAATGAGCGGCTGGCTGATCTTGGAGATCGTCTCGCCGAAGCGGAGGAATTCCAACAGCAGCTCCAGGGAGAGGACAGCCTGCTTGATCGGGTGATCGACCTTTTGGCGAGGTTGTACGAGATGGAGACCCGCCAGAAAACAACCGAGGACGACCTCCACCGGTTCGCGCAAGTGGCAGTTACCGTGGGCGAAGCTTCCCTCCTAGAAGAACACCTTCGGCGAGGCAAGGACTGTATCAGACAAAGCGAAGAGAACTTGGAAAAAGCTCGCGAAGATCTGTGAGCTGCTCTCAACATTACTTGGAGAGCTCGCCATCCCCAGCGCACTCGTCGCCGGGGTCACGGTCCGGTGCGCCACGAATGAGCTTACTAGGTTGCCCTTGTCATTTTTGTTTTGAAATGTATTTTTTGACGCCTGACATGTAATCGCACTCGCGACCCCTCGGGTTTTTGTAACGTGTAGGCGATATTTTGCACCAGTCCCTTTTGTACTCGCGATGTGCGCTTAGAGAGTTTATATTATACAAATCTTGGTACTCGCGCTATGCGCTTCTTCTGGCCATCTGGCCCTTTTAGTTTTACTCGCATATTACAGAGCTAGGTACTCGCTTAACCATTCTCGCGTCGCCGGTCAATTTTACTCGCACTTTATTGAGCTGGTTACTCGCTTAAACGCACTCGCGCCGTCAGTCGATTTTACTCGCACGCGAGCACGTTAAGGGGGCGGGGTCTATAAATAGAGGGCCTTCTGAAGCGGGAGTGTACGCTTTCACCTCTCTTTCGAGCACCCTCTTCCTCTCTGATCCTCCCCGCAGATTCCCCACACTTCTACTCGCTGCCCAACATGGTGAAGGAGCCTTCCGAGGACGGGCGCGCCTTCTGTGTCCGTAATTTCCGAGCGCATAACTTTCCCAGCTCGCAGACTCTCGACGAGGAGCTGAGCAATGTCGAGAACCGGTATTTGCCGCCCGGCTATTCCGCGAGGCGACTAGGACCCGACGAGTTCCTAAACTCGTTCTACAGCTGAGAGCTCGCCTTCCCCCTGGCTCACTTCCAGGTGGGGCTGAGATTGCCACTATGGCCGGAGGTCCGTCAGGTCCTCCGCTACTTCAGGATGATACCCGTGCAGGTGAACCCCAACGCGATCAGCGCCCTGGTCGCCTACGCCTGCTACATGCGCGAAGAGAAGATTGAGTTCAACCTCCCTGCCTTCCGCAAAGTCCTGACCCTGAAGGCGACCAGCGACGGCACCCTGTTCTTCACCAGCGTGTGCGTCCATATTGCCGAGACGTTCAACAAGGTCCACCATTGGACCGATAAATTCGTCCTGGTGCGGGGCGACTTCGGGAATATCCCTTTCGTGCCAATCCAGAAGACACAGGCGGAGTTCAGGCCGCCTCGCTTAAAGGGGGACGCGCTGGACCTTTATCTCTTCATGAAGGATAAGTTCATGGACGTTGTCTTCCTACGGCGAGGCGTGGACCAACTCGCTTGATACCCGGGAGCAGGTGAGTCTCGGGTGATACTCGTCGCGCTGCCATTAATTGCTGTCCTTGGTAGGAGGTGCCACTAACCGTTCTCTTCATTCACAGGTGAGCGCATTGTCCCTACTCGCCCCCCCTTGCGACGCCTCGCGACAGCGGTCAAGCGAGCCCCGCCAAGAGGGAGTCTCCACAGGGGCGGTGGTCGCGGTGGACAGCGGGACTCCCCTCGTAACGGATAAGGGCAAGGGTCGGGTTGACCCGAAAACTGCCTTGACAAGCGAGCTGAAGCGTAAGAAGCAGAAGACGGGCGGCTCCACCTCTCACCCTCTAGCGAGTCCGCCTCCTGACCCCTCGGCCCATATAAATTTCGGGTTGGGGGTGAGGAGCGAGGACGTCAAAGGCAACCCCCTGCTGATATGGGACCCTTTGGCGAATAGGGTCTCAGTGAGCTCGCTTCTCCCCTCCTGGGAGGATTTCGAGGAGGTCGGCGACCACGCGTACAACTTGCTCTTTGGGTTGTACGGGCGCGAGTACGCCGAGGTCCTGGCGGAGGCTCCCCTCCGCGAGCTGGCCAATCTCAGCAGCCGCTCTGCCCTTCGCACTGCCGAGCTGGTTCATCAGACCGCGTGGCGAGGGCTTCAGGCGAATAGGCGACTCTGCGACTTGGGTCGAGTCCACGAGGAGTAGGGGAGAAGCTGGCGCGAGTGGAAGAGGAGCTGGCCGCGCTGAAAGCCAAGAACACTCCTTCTGAGGTATGGGCTCTTACTCGCTTCCATCTTGCTCGCCTGGTGTCTCCTTTGGCTAACCCCTTTTTTTTTCAGGAGGCCACGATTGTGCTGGTGACGCGGGTGCCCAAGATGGAGGAGCAGCTGGCCGCGGCGCAACGTGAAATTGGCTATTTGGGGACTCGCCTCGCTGAGGCGGAGTCGGAGGTAGCGGAGTGTCGCCACCCTGCCAAAGGGGAGTCATCGACGGCCCCCCAGCTTCTTCACTTCACTCTGGCCCAGGTCGCTGAGACGCGCAGGCAACTGGCTCTCAAGACTGCAGTGTTCACGCGGGAGCGGCTCCGGCGGCGGTTCCTTCTCACCGCGGAGGGGGCCCAAATCGACCTCGCGGTCCTTCTCCCGGAGTTATATCGCGAGGCGGTGAGCTCTGTCCCAGCAGGAACCTCGAGCGGCGACTCCTCCTACGAATCAGATGAAGAGGACCAACCAGGCGATTAGGTTGTCTGTTTCTTAGAGCGTTGTAACGATGATTTTTTCTTTATTTATGAACAGATCTGGAGAAGGCAGATCCAGCGAGATCTGTGCTGAAAGATGTCGTCGGCGGCGAGGTAGAAGAACAATGATCCTTCCGCCTGAAGTCGGCCTCTTCTTCGCTGCAGAGAGATCAGGTGGCGAGGATAAACGCACAAGAGTGACGACGACAAAACAGGAAGAGGCGTCGATCTTTCCACCTGGGATTTACTGAAGAAGATCGGCGACGGGTTCTGCCTAGGACTCGATCGGCGGCGGCAGAGGATGCATCGGCGAGAAGAGGCATCGACAACGAGGTATCGCGAACCGGGATCGGCGATCGATTCTCGCGATAGATGGAGCGGCTGACGATTCCCGCGATATCTCCTTGCGAGGAAGGAGGCGGCGGGGGCGAGAGGGAGAGCGACGACAGTTACAGGAGTGGGCTAGGGCACACGAGAATATTCAAGAATGTTAAAATGTTGCTTGAAGCATCTGCGTGACTGTCTAGTTTGTAACAGTCTACTTGTTGCCCCTAGCAGGCTATTTATAGGCAAACCCTAAATCTCCGGCGGGTAAGTGGATTCCTATTGGATCATAACCAAACCACAGAGCATCGGTTAACCTGTTATATCGATATACCTTAACAATTAGTAGTATGCTTCTATCTATTAATAAAAATGTCATTAATAGTATGACCCACTTCAATATACAATGCTTGTAACAACTAGTTATTTTATTTATTTTAAGTGTTAATTTACATCTATTACTATTATACATTATCACCATTAGAGTTATTAAGTGTGTTGTTTCGGGTGAACTGAACCACCGAAAATATTCGTGTTCCTTTTTTGCGTCTACCAAAGTATCGTGATTCAAGCCATTTTTTTGGGGGGAAAGCTTCATTTGAGTATACACACGGGTGGGTCTGGCAGGAGCATAAATTAGCATGAACTTATCTAGGCATACTTTGCAATCCTCTGGAAATTCAGGGTTGTAAAAGAAAACATCAGAGATCGAACCTGGATTAGAAACTAAGGAAATGCTGTAGGGGAGCACCTGTAATCTGGGAGCAATTGCGGGAACGCTCTCCGGCCGGGCTTGCTGCCTACCTGTCTCCATACTTTTTCATGCCTATTTTTTCCCGCAGGCTGGGGAACAACAACTAGGCGGTCACAACAAGGAGACCCCACAAAATTGAAGCAGGGCAAGACCCCTAAGAATTAACCAACAATGGAGAAAAATTTTAATGATTGCATTATTCTTCACATTTTTAATTTTGAATCAATTTGGTCTCCTTATGAGAAAATTCTCCTTTGGGCTTCCTGTTTTTCATAACGGTGAACATTTATCCGTAAAATTTATTTAGATTTTTATTTCAAAGCCAAACACAAATTTTTTTTAGAAATAGAAGAGACATAAACTGCATTTATAGATACAAGAGATAGTGCACGACGCTCCCGAAATGGTGGCATTAGTGTCCGGGCGCGTGCGGGAGTGAGCGGGCGCGCGCACCGCAGAGCGTAGGGTCGTGCGCGCTCCACAGAGTGTGGTGCGGCGCGCGCTGCTGCTTGTAGGAGGGCACGCACACGCCGCTGCGGGCGGGCGTACGCTGGTGCGCGCGTGCCACTCTGGCGCCGACGGTGGGACTCCTGTGTTGGGCTGTCTTTCAGGCTGAGGCGAGACCCCTTATGGTCGAGGTGAACCGGCCTGGGTCGCGGACTTCGAAACCCGGTTCGACTTACCTGAATTTTAGGGGGACCCCATCAAATGCCCTCCAATTTTCAGAGGTCGACACTTGTGGAAAACGAGCCCCGGAATTTTTCCTGACAATCGTTTATTCCCTAGTGTACGATATTGTTTGTTCGGTTTGACGTTGAAATCGTTCTTTTATGAAGCCTCTTTGCATGTTTGTTTAGGCGAATCGTTATGTCCCTTTCAATTATGGGCTTGCAACTTGGTGCAGATTCCGGAGGTTGGTGCTTAAGTTGTGAGCTTGCCGCGCAGCGTCGATTCCGGAGGTAGTTGCTGTAATTGAGAGCGGACTTCCCATAGGAAGTCGCTTGAGTTTGAGCTCAAACTCGGTGATGGCACCGGAGGTCGTCGCTCGAGTTTGAGCTCGCTGCTCGGTGCTGGTGGCACCGAAGTTGGTCGTTGCTCGATGGGGGAACCCAGTTTCCTCCCGGTCGCAGAGGTGTGGGTGGGTGTGGTGGGGGGGGGGGGGGGCTTTCTTACCGATGGTCGTGGCCTTACCCTTCGGCGAATGGTTCACTCTCGGTGGTCAGGGAATAACCAGAAAACACAAACACTATTGAAGATGCTACAATAGCTATCTCTTTCTAGTACCAACATTACTAGAACATATGTTAGGCGTATTCTTTATAGAGATCCGGTGGATGCAAAATTTCATTGTAGAAATTGTATATTAAGTGTTTATCTGATAGCTTATACACTGCTTTATTTCAATATCGCACATCTAAAGATTTGTGAAGCGCATTCGAAACATGTTAAAATCTTGATAATGCAAGTATAGAATGCAACAATATTTTTAACCTCCACAAATTTAAAATAGATGCTTACAAACCCTTTAACCCTCAACTCTATCAACTAGATGAAGTTCTAGCCAAAATTTGACCTGATGGTTCAATTGTTTTTGAAAATTATTTGGTAGCATGTCTCATAGATTCTTTGCCCGATTCTTGATCTCCTTTTAATTATGTCAATGTTTTAAATTTAAAATTTCAATTCAATCCATTGAATTCTGATATTTCAATTATGTCAATGTTTTAAATTTAAAATTTCAATTCCATCCAATAAATTCTGACATACAGCCGAACAACGAAATTACTAATTCTAACTCATGTGAATAGAATTCATGCATTCAGCTGAACAACAGAATTGGAAATGAGTTCAATTCCAATTCCCGAGTGAATTTGAATTAGGTCAATTCCAATTACTGTCAAACGAACGAAGCCTAAGAGATCATGCTTCAAAAGTGAACCTAACTGAATCCAATTCAAATATGTTATCCCATCATCGCTTAAACCGAAGGGGAAGAAAGTACCGTAAGAAATTATTTCGTCCGGGTTCCTAAAACCCAAAATATAACCACAATTTCAAATCGGGTCATCTCAGGTCAAATTCCAGAAAATGGAATGGGCGCTTTGTTTGTGTTCATACAAAGCATTTGTCCACCAATTGCTTCTACAAGAAGACATGACTGTGACAATAAGCTTAATATCGTCAAGACACAAGCTAATATGATTCAAACACCAAACTAGTCTATCTTCAGGTAAAACTATACGCCTTGTCATCTTTTCACTACTTCAGATTGATGATTTGATTTCAGGTAAAACATGTGGTTGGAAAGCCTGTTTTGAGTTGCCGGCAATGGGTAACAATGCTTTGGATTGAGAGGACAACAAAGTGGAAACATATTTCTCTTTTTGTAATCTCCAAGTAGATGATCATGAATGTTAAACACCTATCTTCTCTGACTTCTCAAGGTATCGATAAACCTCGCCCAGAAACTAGGTTTATGTTGGATTTGTATATATGTGAGAAGATATTGTCTTTAATTGAACATTTGATGTTGAAGTAACACCACTGACCCCTCCTACAATTTCTTACCCAAGTCGCCACAAATAAACACTTATATTTTGATTTTGGAGCGCCATGGACGCGAATTTAACATGTGGATTGTCTCTCTTATTTGTAGGTGGTGAGTGGAAATTACTAGGATCGATTATGCTAGAAACTCATTGACATTTTACTAGAAGAATATTCCTTAAAAAGAGCCTCACGAAGCTCTCTCTCATTAGTGTTATAATCTTCACAAATTATAGACACTTCTAAGTATACTTTTTCTAGCTATTAAATTGTAAAGGCTTCCTTTAAATTTTTTTGACTTTTATCACTAAGTAATTGTAATTAATTTATTATTCATTCGGTCCTTGACCCGAGGATCTTTATTAGCAACCTGGATGACCATATTCAATGTTTTATCTACAAACCTTTGCTTATATGGGGGTTTCTTCTTCATCAAATAAATCAAAGTGTTTATAAACCTATAGATATGACAATTTGGAGAAATTTTAAATCTGATCTTGAACGAAAGCATTAATGGTTGAATGTAATTGACGCAAATGTACTGGCTCTATAGATTTCTAAGGATTATAGTTTCAACATTTACATGCCATCGACTACTCATATGTGACCTTAATGCCATTGAGAAGTCTTATGACGAAGATTGCATTCTCTCTGGTTGAGTCAATCACTTTAAATGCAATATTATTGCATAAATAATGGAGGTGACAAAATCATTACTCATTAGGAAGAACAAATACCACTTCACTTGTTAGTATGATTTTCTTTATACAATGCCATAAGAAATAATATTGTGCCTTAAGTTGTAAAAATATAATCAACAATCAAAATCATAATCAAAGGATGCAATATATTATTCTTCCCAACATAGAATGAATTACAAGGTAGAAATATAAAGATAAGTAAAACATTATCCATTAACTTAATTATGTAAATCAAGCATAGAAAGATATAGTAATTCCTCTTGTAATTAAAACTCAGATATGATAGACATTGTTCACTTTATGGCGTATACACGACAATTGGGCTTCTGACATTGTAAACACCGTCACTCCATATCAAAGAAGCTGAAAGAATGGTCTTTTCGGCAACCCCTTCAATCTTCACGACAAATGACTTTTTCTCCAGAAGTGCTTCGAAAGATAAGATGTTTGGCTCAACACTTATCTTTATAGAAGCAGGTGCACTTACCATAGCCTTGTAAATGGATTTCGGCATTCCCACATTAGTGACTGTTCTCTGGAAGGAATTTGAGAACGATTTTCCATGTTTAACTAACAAAGCAACAGAGGGATAGTTGAGATCTAACACGGTTCCATTTGTTGCGGAGGTGCAAACACTATTATCCCCGGTGACAGCTCTGAGATTTTTGGTGCTATAGCCTTGAGCGCATAACATCTTTATGTAGTCTTTCTCATCAACATCATAGACCAGGCCAGGCTTCACAGCTACGAGTGGGTTTATTTGTCCTGCTCCGTAGGCGAATTCCGCATCGACATTCTTAGTGGGACTCATCACATAAGCTGCAGAAGATTGAACATTTAGAGCTTCCCAAAAGATGAATGTAAACTTAAGCTTGGACGGGTACAATTAATGGCAAAGCTTGCAAATGCTGAAGAGTATACTGTGAAGAATGTTACCAGTGGTAATAAGGGCAGATTTTATGGTAGCGGGAGACCAAGTTGGATTAAATGACTTTACATAAGCGGCTGCCCCGCTCGCATGAGGGCAAGCCATTGATGTACCTGACGCAAGCCAATAATCTACACCGCCCCATGGTGCTAAAATGTTAACTCCCGGTGCTGCTAAGTCTGGCTGTTAATATTAATGTCAAATAGACGAAATCCATTCAAATATTCGGCGCATGCTAAGAAAATGAATTTTCATATACATCAACTACCTTAAGTATATCGGGGGTTAAAGGATTTGGTCCACGAGATGAGAAGGATGCCACAAATGGTGCCTCTGGGTCGAACACAACTTGACTCTTTGAAATGGTTGCAGTAGGCTTGCTGTAATACAATTAAAGAATTAGTAGTGATTTTGAGATTAATTCAAGTACTACAACAAATAATAAAAACCTGGATTTTTGTGTGTAATTGAGAACTTTTGTGCTATCATTTGATCCCACCACTACAACAGGAGGATAGAATGCAAAAGTAACATCATTTGCGCCATCATTATGCATAATTGCTCCAACGGCACCAACGAGCTCTATCTCACTTCCTGCAACTTTATTGCAAAAAACTACTTTCCCCTTCACTAATCCGCTGTCCAGCGTCCCTAAAGCACAGGTGCTGCGCACCAGAATTAAAAAAAAATTATATGGCATTAATGCATTTGAGCATATAAAGGAATAGAATTGTCTGGTTCACCTTGAATTGGATGGGGAAACACCTGATGAAGGTGCATCTCCACCGTATATTAAAGGATACATCACATCATTCAAGCCGAGCTTGGTGATTGCCAAACCCTGTATAACCATTTATAAAGACTTTATTGTGATTGTAGTGCCTCATAACAGATGAGAAATTAAATCCAATAGAAATTTGGTTCTTTTCAATAGCATGCAGGTTACCTGGTAAACTTGACCATCACCAAGCTTGGCTTTGGTAACAAAGTTACGGTCAATGGTGCTCGCTGCTACAGTCAACATCCACGGCGCACAATTTCTAAGCGTGGAGCTGTCAGGACCAGAGTTTCCGCCCGCGGCTGAAGTGAGGATATTTTTCTTCATCGCATGGAAAGATCCGATAGCTATACTATTCTCAAAGTAGTTTTCGCCGCCTTCGTCGGTGAACAAGGAAATTGAGATTATGTCGACGCCATCAGCGATGGCGTCATCGAAGGCGGAAAGTATGTCGGCATCATAACATATATTCTTCCAAATAACTTTGTAGACTGCGATTCTTGCTGACGGTACGCCTCCGTGGGCGGTGCCCTCGGCAAGTCCCCAAACACTAGCATGGGGGACACCCCCGCCCGCCGCAATGGCGGATGTATGAGTTCCGTGGCCAAAAGTGTCTCGCGGCGAGGGCATTTCTCCCTCGCCAATGTCAACGGTAACATTGAAGTGGTAATATCGAGCTCCAATGATCTTGCTGCACTCAGATGATCGTGTTAATTATTAATATGACACTCAAATTTAACATGCATGATAATATATGCATTAAGGTGATAATTTTGTAATAAAAATGGAAAAGTGATGTTCAACGAATTTTTGCATTTATTAATTGATAGTGTGTTTGTTTTATGTTGTATTAATTAATTGATAGGGATGGAACCCCGTATATATCAGGGTCAAGATACTATCGCGATTGGCCGCAAGGGCCAAGCCCCATGTCCGTCACTCGTATATACATATAGATATAAGCTCAGAAAATCAGGATCATGGCCGTCTGTCAACATCATACCGCGATGTTGATCACGGTACGATGTTGACGAACGACCATGATCCTGATTTTCTAAGCTTATATAAATAACTGATTTTCTCTCTAAAATTTCTCTATGTGTATATATATATATAGGGCCCGAATCGTATGAGAATAAACTTACCGTGCGAACTGTGCGAATAGCCTGATTGGCTCGACGAAAATGAACATATAATATATGAAAATTGACTGCCTCGACGAGACCTACAACTTTCATGTTGAACACTTTTCCTAATTTTCAATGTATGAGCCGGATTTTTGATTCGAAAATATCTGGGCGTCCTTAGTCTCGTTTCGCCCAGATATTTTCGGATCAAAAATCCGGCTCATACATTGAAAATTAGGAAACGTGTTCAACATGAAAGTCAAGCCCATGCCGGCCCCAGGACCCCTCTCTAATCGGGGGCCTGTCTAGGCCCTGCAGGCCGGGCCAGGCCAACCTGTAAGGCCCATTAGGCCCTTGGTCCATTATAATGAAAAGTAGGACTGTAGGAGTAATGAATGTCATTTTTATATACAAATAATTATAATTGAACACACAATTAAATAAAGACAAAATATTAGTCACAAAAAATTATAATTCCTTACTAAGTTTGAAAAATGATATATTTATTGTTAAAAAATCCTTAGAAAATAGATAGGGATAATTTTCTCGCTAAATTAATTTATACTCATATTTACTAGAAAATTATTTTGTTTTTAAATTTCTATATAAGTAAAACTAGCAACTAATTTTGCTATTTTGCTAGAAATTTAACTATTTTGTAATCAAGATTTTTCTTGTAGTGATTTTTTTGGGAGGCACCGGAAATCCCCAGTCATGACTGCTTGTTTTATATTATAATTTTAGGAGATTTATCATTTTAATCAAGCTAATGGCTTGATTTTACTTTCAAATAAAATATTAAAAAAATTATATACTTAAATTGTATTTTTAATAAAAATGCCAAACTCATATTATAATTTTGTATTCGTTAAGACAATTTTCATTGAGACGACGAATAGTGTGTTTGCTTTTGCGTCGGGACACGACAAAATCTCCTTAATGACTGTTTGTATATATTATCATTTTAATAGGAGGGTTGTCGTTACATCTTTAAATTAATTGTAGTGGTTGCATTATTTTTTCTAATTAAATGTTTTTAAGAAGATTATTTATTTAAACATTTTTAATAAAAAATAAAAAATTAATAAATTTCATTAAGGCAAACAAAGGTGTGACTTGAACCTTGGACAAGAGTGTTTCAATAATTTTAACTAAGACTCTAAAATTACTTTGATTTGCAGTGCGAATAGCCATAATTAATAGGAGTGCGGTTAACATCACCCTAAATTTATATATTATGTACGAGTGATGGTGCACGGGCCTCCGTGCGGCGGGACATTACCCTTGATTGATCTCATTCTCTGTAAGTAACGTGGGCGACAGACAATACTACAACTGTCAACACTATGCAGTGACAATATCGAATTAAGTAGTAGAGAATTGTTGTCGCCTCACACTGCCTACAAAGAGCATGAGCGATCAATATGGTATTGTTGCGAACTCTGGGAAATCTCCGAGCACTATAAGTTGTATATAGTAATAGTAATAATAGTATATATATATTATATTCTTTTGTCAAAAATATATAAAAAATCAAGCCTTACTTATTGCAGGTAAAATTATGATTGGAATCACAAACTCCCTTCCATTTGCTCGGTGGCGGTCCATAGCCGGTGTCATCAAAGCTTTTTAATTCTGGCCAGATCCCAGTATCAATCATACCAATAATGACATCAGACTCTAAAGCAGCACGAGGTGCGCTCAACGGAAGACCCAAGAAGTTCCAGGATCTTGTGGTGAGAAGCCGTCCAGGCTTGCTAGGAAACACTGACACCACTTCATCCATGCCTGAGACAATTAACATATTAACCACCAAAATTAATAGAAATTACTGCTTCCTCCAACTAATCTTCTCACATATATACAAAAATTTTTTGCTTGATCTTGACCATGAAATATATACAGAGTATCTCCATCCTCTCTCTCTCTCTCTATATATATATCGTCTCTCTCTCTCTCTCTCTATATATATATATTTCGCCCGCACCCGGCGCCAGGCAATGCTGTCGGGCTGCCTTCGGCCGCATCCAAGCGGGCTTCGCCCATCTCCGCACGGGCTTCGCCCGTGCTAGACGCGTCTGCGGCACTCTCTCCACCTCTCTCCCTCCCTCTCTCTCTTTCCCTCTCCACGGCACTCTCTCCTCTCTTTCTCTCTCTCTCTCCCTCTCTCTCTTCTCTTTAAAAATAATATTTTTTATTGATAGATTCAAGGTTGAAAATAAAAATACGATAAGAGCATGGAGAATGTTATATTCCATTATAATATATATATATATACTCATTCAGATGTTTTGAAAAGTTTGAATTCTTACTAGATAGTATCTTCGCTTCTTCATGAGAGAGCATCACAGCGAACCCATTGAAGCTCCTGGTGTAAGATCGCATCAAGCGCTTGGATCCCTCCTCTTCGCTGCAATACAACAATTGTTATTATTATTACTTTTATTCTTATTATTATTAACTAGCAAAACACGTGTTATCAAAATAAGGATCCATGGATATTAGAAACAAACATATGTATATATATATATAAGTTTATACATGTGTATAAATGTATATACATGTATATACATATATATTGCAAAAACTGATATTTGCAGGTAGCCTTCTAACCTTAATCCGATTACTCTGTGGAGCAGGTTCGAATGAGTTGTTTCCAAACTGGTAATGTGTTCTGGCTTTTCTCCCAAATACACGATGTAAGTCTGACAAAATTAAAATTTAATTGTCATTAGAGATTATAATATTGATTAATAATAGGGAAAAATAATTAATAAAATGATACATGGTGTTGCTGGAGCTCTGTGGTCTCTGAATGACATGTGACAACATTCACGGCTAGAATTCCATACAAGAGGAGAAGGCATGATGAGAACATGAAAGGGATGAAAAGATGATTAAAACTCATAATTCTTTTTGAGTTAAATCTTGAGTTCTGCCAGTGAGAATTATATGTTTATATAGGCATAAGAATTGGCCCACTACTATTAATAATTATAATTTTAACAATAAGAGTTTCTGCAAATGAGTACAAACACCTAAAATTTCTTAACACTTACATATATAATTGTCTAAGAATTGTTTACTAATTCATAACCGCCCGGCCATCACTCACAAAATAATTAATTCCAAAAATCCATATCTTGGGTTTCACCGCAATTTTTATATTTATTTATTTGTATTATGTTTCTATTTTATTGTTTACTAATATTTCAAACCCGTCCGGCCATCTCTCACAAAAAAATTAATTTCAAGAAGCCAAAACAGACGTCAATGATTAGAAATAGTCATGGTGAGTTTGTTGAACAATTCTAAGGAGAAAGGTAGACGGTACTACCGGGATTATATTGCAACAAAATATAGGTACATGGGGGCCAAAAATACAAGCTGGACTGAGCCACTGCTAGCATTTCTTGACAAAACAAAAGGGAGAAGCTTTATATTTATAGCCATACAATGCAATATTGGTGAGCATAAAAATCGGGCCTGGGGAGCCGGCCCAGGCCCGGCCCGGCAAAAGCCCAGGTAGGCCCGGTGGCTGGCTAAGCCCGCCCCGGGACTGCCCGGGCTATGGGGCCCTGAAGGGCCCCGATTGTGGGGCAATGCCTGGCTTGAAAATCGGCTCGGGCCAGGCCGGGCAAAGCCCGATTTTTAGGCCCAGGCAGGAACCGGGCCGGGCAAAGCCCGACATCAACGACTCTATAGCCGTTGCCAGCCTGCTGCCGCCTGCAGCAGCTACTGTAGGCGGCAGCTTTAATAAAGTGGCTGCTGCCACTTAATTGAAGTGGCAGCAGCCACTTTTTAAAAAAAAAATTATTAATTTTTTTTTAATTAAAATTTTTAATTTAAATTTTTTTATTTCTATTTCCTATTTATACCCCCCCTCTCCCTCCAATTATCTCTCTCACTCTCTCACTCACTTTCTCTCTCTCTCTCGCCCTCTCTCTCTCTCTCTCTCTCTCTCTCTCTCTCTCTCTCTCTCTCTCTCTCTCCCTCACTCGATGTCGTCAAGCATGACGTCGTCATCATCGGTGGTGCACGAAATTGTGGAGCACAAACACACGACTCCAGTTCCAGTGTGGGAGCACTTCGACAAATTCAAAGTCGGCAACGAATACAGGGCAAAGTGCAAACTTTGCAGAAAACTGCTCACCCTCAGTGGCAACTCGACACTCGCACGACACATTAAGTCGTGCATTGCGAAGCAAGCTCCCGAGTCCATTCAGGCGCAATTATCGGGATCCGGACAAATATGGACATACGATCAAGGTCGGTAGCGGGAGCTGCAGGTGAAAAACGTCATCAGACATGGGTTGCCGTTCAGCCACTATGATAATACGGAGAAAATCGAGTAGATACATCAAGGGCTTCAAACCAAATATCATCAAGTAAGTTGATCCACCATTAAGCGCGACGCACTTAAATATTATTTAGAAGCGAAACAATCTTTAATAAATTATTTTGAAAATTTTGAGGGTCGGGTGAGTTTAACGAGCGACGTTTGGACAAGTAGTATAAGATTAGGATTATCATATATTTGTATCACTTATCATTGGGTCGATCCCATTTTTGGGGATCTAAATAAGCGCATAATATGTTTTGAAAGTTTCGAAGTCCCGCACACAGGTCAAGCGATTTATCAAATTATTTTAAAATGTTTGCGTGAATTTAAAATTAAAGATAAAATTTTGAGTATTTCTTTCGATAACGTCACAAATAATATATACCACCGCAATTGAGTGGTTAAAACGTGATTTAAAACTTATGTTAAACGGTGCATTTTTTCATACTTGTGGTTTTTGTCACGTTTTAAATTTAGTCGTACATGATAGTTTAGCTTATATGGAACCATGTATTAATAAAATTCGTTTAATGTTACAATTTATTTATAGTTCTAAACAACGGCGACAAGATTTTAAAAAATTCGTAAACGCACTAGGTGAAATTTTTTTTGAAACCTTTATTTGACATGTCAATAAGATGGAACTCGACCTACACAATGTTAAAATGGGCGATTCGTCAAAAATCACTACTTATGGAATATTATATTATGTTAGGTATGTTCGATTTAAATAAGTCTGAATGGGCAGTTTTAGAAAGTTATATGGAATTATTAGAAGTTTTTTACACAGCAACAATTTTTTCATCGGACATATATTATCCTACTAGCACGCTAGTTATTGAAAATTTTGTTAATATAACACAAAAATTAAATTGTTTTAAACAACATATCGGATGACAAAATTTAATAGAATTAATGGAAACAAAATTTTAAAATATTATAGAGAAATACCAGCAATGTTTTCAGGCGCCGCCGCTTTGAATCCTCTATTCGGCGTAGACGACGTTGAAAATTTAATAGAAGAAATAAATAATAATTTAGGCGAAAATGTTAGTTACTCAAATTTGGATAATATTAGTATTTTAAATTTTAACACTATTTTTACTGAATGTTATAATTATTACGATAATTTATACGGATCGCGGCCCCGAGAGGATGTGTCGCAACCAAAAACACGCAATAGTTTTAAAAATAAAATGTTAGAGCTTGCATCTAGGAAAAAAGCGCGCACAACTTCTAGTAGTTTAAATGAATTAGATTTGTATACAAAGACACAATTTCGTGATTTTATGAGTACGGACGAAATAGAAAATTTTGATCTTATAAAATAGTGGAAAGGTAAAATAAATACCTATCTTATTATGGCCTATATGGCTCGAGATTTACTAACGATCCAAGCTAGCACGGTAGCTTCTGAGTCTGCTTTTTCTCTTAGTGACAGTGTGTTGAACGAGCGGAGAAGTCGTCTAAGCGAAGAATCGCTCGAAATCTGCATATGCTACAAGGATCACTTGGATGCAATGAGGAGGAAACAACATAATTCAAATTTGGAGGATAGCTCATCTGAAATGGAAGACGAGATGGACGCAATCAACCTAAATTAGTTCAAAGCTTAAAGCTTAAAGCCTCAAAGGTGGCGAGCCGGATTTTGTGAAGAGCGAATGAAATATGTAATCTTAATTTTTTTAAATAATTGTATTTGCAAAGTTATTTTATACGGACAATTGTTATTTTTTACTTTTGAATTCAAATTTTCAAATACGCATATGTATAATTTTGTATAATTCGTTTTATTCAACATTAATAAAACTCTTTTTTTCTCATATTACTCATATTATTGTGTATTTTTTTAATTTATATTTTATATTTTTTAATAAAAAATTTAAATAAATAAATATTTAAAAATAAATTAAATAAAAAAATAATTTAAAAATACCCGGGCCGGGCCCTAGGCCCGGCCCGGCCCTGGTGGCCTAGGTAGGCCCCCTTCCAATGGTGAATGCCCGACCCGGCTGCAACCAAGGGCCCGACTCCAAAAAGCCCGAGCCTGGGAAGCCCGGGCCAGGTGGGGTTTTGGACAGGTCTACAATGCAAGTAAAAGCAAAACAGAACACAAATATTATTGGACGGAAAATCGAGAGTGATAAATGCTTTACTTCTTCTATGCATGGAATTCAGTGGTTTGACATTGATGGACAGTTGTCTTCTTCCTGCATTCTTCTATCTTCATCCTGACATTTTTCGATTCTGGTTCTTTTTGCAGATCTAGGTTCATGCTGCCTTGATTATCCTTCAACACTCCCATAATCATGACAGTATTCCACGTTAATCCTTTTTTGCAGTTTCTCAAATTTTGGCCATGAAAGGGGCTTTGTGAATATGTCAACGATTTGATTCTCGGATTCACAGTAATCAACAGAGATTTCTCCTTTGCTGATGAGGGCGGACCCACTATAGGGCGAGTGTGGGCGGCCGCCCACACTCAAAAAAAATTTCGCGACTTTAGGTTAGAGCTGGAGCGAGCGAGCGAGCGTGAAAACTGATTCTTCCTCCTCGTTCGGACGGCGTAAAGCGGTAAAGGAGATCGCCGGGCTTCCGTAATAGCCTGCTGGTCGCGATTAGGTCTGTTTCGAACTCCATCTCTTTCAATGTCTGAGTTCCTCACTTCCTCCTCGTTCCGACTTCCGACGGCGTACTGGTAAAGGCTCGCCATCAGTTGATTCAGTTCTGCTTTCTTCACAGGCTCACAGCAGGGCATCCACACGGACCACACCCAACCCTCCTTTCCTTCAGATCTAAGGGCGGCCTTCTCTTGGTTAGTTTCTTCTTCCATCCTCTCTTCCGATCTACTTTTTGAATCTAAATATTGATTTACCTTCTTCTTTGTATTTCATACAGCTTTTCCTGCGTTTGTTCTACTTCTGAGTTCTGATTCAAATGTTTAAGGTTTTGTCTTATTAGATTTCAGTTTAATCTTAGTAGATCTACATGCTCAGTTTCGGGTGTATTCGGCAATCGGCATGCTCAGTTTCCTATAGATTGACCTCATTATGTATTATTGGATGAACTAAATTATTAGATTGACCTCTCTGTTATAAGTTTGATCCAAATATCCAATGTTTATTTTTCTAAATATGTATCAGATCTGCTTCGACGGCATAGGCTATTCTCGATCTACTGGTATCAAATTTAGTTGTTAATTGTTATCAGGATTGTTAATTTGTTATGGCAACTTGGCAAGATTTCCTTCAGATCTACCCATTAAGAACACAACGTTTACAAAATATTTACCTGGAACTTATGACTGTCATTGATGTGTTGTCTATGGAGCTTGATCTTGCATTCCTATTACCTTTTATCAGTTTATGCTTATATTGCAGATTTGCAGTTCTACTTGAAATTCAATATTTGTTCCATGTGTTTGATTGCTTATCCTACATTAAAATCTTTATTTTCAGTCATGACTCGTTGAGGAGAGTTCAGATCAGCAAAGTGGGTGCCATTACGGTCGATTAAAATTGCTTTGAGGCACGCTTCAAGGGTAACGATCTCTTTCACCGGGTTGATTGTGTCCGTCCCCGACATTAAATTGCATTAGAGGTCCGCTCGAGACGGACTTAGGCATGCTGTGTGAAGCCTACCCGTGGCGATAGGCCCGGATCGGTGATGCTTGATGTGTGCATTTAGGTGATGATTTCTGAATATTTTTTTCATAATTTATGTTAGGTTACTATGGAAAAGTTTTTTAAAAAAAAATCAAGTAAAGGATCATCTAGTTCTTCTAGTAGACGATCATCTAGTCCACGGTTAGAGCTCAATGTAGATGATCTTCTTGCGGATCCGGGATTACGGAAGAGTATTTATGAATATGATCCTAATGAGAGGGAGAAAGTTCGAAGATGGTATTTACAGAAAAAAGCTTTTCAACCTAAAAATCATAATTTTCCAACAAGACTTATTGGAAAAGATCCGCGTAGATTTATTCGTTCGTGGTTTGAGGAATACAGTTATTGGTTGGAGTATAGCATAGTGAAAGACGCTGCATTTTGCTTATGTTGTTATTTATTCAAGCCGGAGCATGGTGACCAAGGCGGTGGAGATTCTTTGTCAGTGGGGGGTTCACAAATTGGAAGCATAAAGATAGATTAGATGTTCATGTTGGAAACCACAGCAGCATCCATAACAAGTGCTTGAAGTCTTGCCTTGACTTGATGAACCAAAAACAGCACGTTGAAGTTGCTTTGTGCACTCAATCTGACCAAGCTCGAACTGATTATCACACCCGCTTGGAAGCTTCAGTGGACTGCATTAGATTTCTTTTAAAGCAAGGATTAGCATTTCGTGGTCATGATGAAACTGATGAATCAGGCAATAGAGGAAATTTTCTTGAACTCCTTAAATTTCTTGCGGACCATAATGACAACATCAATAAAGTTGTATTAAGAAATGCTCCCGAAAATCTTAAATTAGTAGCACCAACTATCCAAAAAGATATTGTTCAAGCTGCAGCAATAGAGACTACCAATATCATCATTAAAGACATTGTCAAAGCCGAGTTGTTCTCTATTTTAGTTGATGAAGCTCGTGATTCTTCTGTTAAAGAGCAAATGGCAATTGCTTTACGCTTTGTTGATCAGAAAGGAAGGATAATTGAGCGCTTTTTGGGAATTGTTCATGTTGAAAATACAAGTGCTTCATCACTTAAGATAGCGATTGAGCATGTTTTTTCTAAATATGGGCTGAGTATAACAAGTTTACGGGGACAAGGGTATGATGGAGCTAGTAATATGCAAGGTGAATTCAATGGTTTAAAAACATTGATTATGACAGAAAATCAATCCGCATATTATGTTCATTGCTTTGCTCATCAACTTCAATTGACACTTATTGCGGTCGCAAAGAAACACAAGAAAATTTGTTCTTTTTTCAACTTGGTAACAACTATTACAAACATTATTGGGGCATCTTGCAAACGTAGAGATATCCTCCGGGAGAAACAATTTATACAAGTTATTGAAGAAATATCAAATGATGAAGTTGTAACAGGAAGAGGCTTGAATCAAGAAAGAACTTTGAAAAGAGCAGGAGACACAAGATGGAACTCTCATTATAGAACTCTCTTGAGTTTAATATGTTTATTTTCATCAGTTATTGATGTTCTTGAGGTCATTGAAGTGGATGCCACACTTTCAGAGCAAAAAGCTGAAGCTAGTGATTTATTGAATGCTATGCAATATTTTGAGTTTGTATTCTCGACCCACTTAATGAAGAATGTTCTGGGAATCACCAATGAGTTGTCACAAGCATTGCAAAGGAATGATCAAGATCTTGTAAATGCCATGACTCTTGTCAAAATTTCCAAGTTACGATTACAAGAAATGCGGAACAATGGATGGGATTCTCTAATTAATGAGGTAACTCTCTTTTGTAACAAGAATGAAATTGTCGTTCCGAATATGAAAGACAAATTTGTTGCTCGAGGGAGATCAAGACGTAAAACTGAAGAAACTACAAACCTTCATTTTTATCGTGTCGATATATTTTATGCAGTGATAGATCTACAACTTGTTGAGCTGAATAGTCGATTTGATGAGGTAAACACACAATTGCTTTTATGTATGGCAAGTTTAGATCCAAGTAATGGATTTCTTGCATTTGATAAGCACAAATTGATTCGATTTGCTGAACATTATCCTATGGACTTCTCTCCAATAGCATTAATGGAGCTTGATAATCAACTTGAATGTTATATTTTAGACGTCCGCTTAAATGATGACTTCTCAGAGGTGGTTGGGCTTGGAGGATTATCTCAAAGACTAGTTGAATTGAAGAAGGATGTTCTTTATCCATTGGTATATTTGCTTGTGAAGCTAGCACTGCTATTACCTGTCGCAACTGCAACTGTAGAAAGAGCTTTTTCTGCAATGAAGATTATCAAGTCATCATTACGTAATCGGATGGAGGATGAATGGATGAATGCTTGCTTAGTAACATATATTGAAAAAGACATATTTTCCACTATCAGCAATGAAGACATTATGAAATGCTTTCAAAACATGAAAGCTCGAAGAGGAGTCTTGTAAACAAGGCTATTTATATCTTTCTACTATTGTATGCACAACTTTTGTATAATTTATGTCATATTAATGTGCTTGTTTCACATTTTTTGACTTATTTATTTTTTTGCATTTTTTAAGTCCACCCACACTGGAATAAATTCCTGCGTCCGCCACTGGTTCTCTGGTATAATGAAGTTTAATTACCAAATGCTTCGTTTTATGATGGAAAATAGGATTTTTAGCTAAAGCAATGGCTGAAGTGTTGTCCACCTGGGGCTTTAATAATACATTTTTGTATTATTGTAGAGGAATGAAATTTGTAAGGATTTATAATCAATAGTAACTTGTCCTAATGTTTCAAACCATTGAAAGCCTAAAATTATTTCCGTTCCATGTAGGTCAGTTATGAACAAATTAATTAGGAAAGAAAGGTCTTGTATGGATAACGAAACATTTAAACATACTTCATTACAAAGCATTGTATTGTCATTCCTAACATGAATTTTAAAAGGTGTACACGAGAAAATAGGTAATTTGTGTTAATGTACGACGCTTTTGGTAATGAAATTGTGTGTACTTTCATTATCAAGAAAAGCATGAACTAATGAGGACCCTATTGAATCCTCTACTCGTAAAGATTTTGATGAAAAATTTACAGTTAAAGCATTTACACTTATCTCGGATTCAATTATCGAACTAGAAGGGGACTCGTCCAAATTCTCCGATGGATCAAATTGGTCATCAATGTCACCTTCATAAAAGTATATGTGTTGTGGGTCGCTTAGGGCTCTTGGTAGACCGGTTTAAATTGAACCGCCTTAGCTCGTGAGCGGTCTAAGCGCGCAAACAGTCAATTTGAGATCTGCTGAATACACATGGACTTTTTAGCGTGGAAAACCCGGAAAGGGTAAAAAACCACGTGGTCGGAGCTGTGCCGACCAAATTTCACTATCTCCAGAGATGTTACAATTAGATGCTAAGAGATCGAGCGCGGCAGGCCGCTGCTCGTTACAATAGAGAGAGAGAGAGAGCACTCCGAGGGTGACAGACCACCTCTCGGAAAAACTAAGTACTTTTCATATGAGTACAACAGTGAACGAAAGTGAGAAGGCCTTGTCCGCTTTCCAGAGGACAGAGGTGGGACCGCCCTGTCTGCTTTCGAGAAGACGGAAGTGAGACTGCCTTGTCCGCTTTCTTGAGAATGAAAGTGGGACAGCCTTGTCCGCTTTCCTGGGAACGAAAGTGAGACAGCCTTGTCCGCTTTCCTGAGAACGAAAGTGAGACAGCCTTGTCCGCTTTCGCGAAAAAGAAAATCTCTAAGTCCACGAAGAAGATCTTCAAGCACCGAAGGAGAATTCCGTGGAAATCTTCAAGGAGCTCTCTCTCGTCGTGAAGGCGGGATCCTTTAAATGAAGCCTTGGGGGTCCTTTTATAGATTTGGCCGGGGGTAGCCCGGTAATTTTGTCGTCGTAACCACCATAACCACCTCAGCGGACGAATCATATTTCTCGATTTGGAGCACTCGGATCATCATTTTTTGTAAATGACCACCTTGCCCTTTGAGGAAAGGCGACAAGCTGTTCCTGAAAAGTGAGAAACTGAAAAGACAAAAAGTGAGCGAGCCGAGGCGGAAAAGTGAGCGAGGCTGAAATGTGAGCGAGGCGAGGCGTAAAAGTGAGAGAGGCGAGGCGGAAAAGTGAGCGAGGCGAGGCGGAAAAGTGAGCAAGGCGGAAAAGTGAGAATGCTCTGAACGCGCTCAGAAGCGTTCTGAGCGCGCGACGAACATGGGAGCGCTTTGAACGCGTTTAGAAGCGTTCTGAGCGCGGTGAATAATATCCCGCATGAATAATGCTCATGGGGGAATAGTAGCCATGCAAGAACTATATTCCGGCATGTCGTTTGGTCAGCATTCTGAGCGCGGCGAGTGCGAAGGTATTTAATGCGCGACCGCGAGGGGACCTCGAGGCCAAGGTGGACGGAAGCACTCCCCAAGCGGGGAGTCACTATTCACGTAACTCCCCCTTGGGGAGTTACTATTCACGTAACTCCCCAAGGGGAGTTACGTGACTCCCCAATTGGGGAGTGGGGCACTCCCCAATTGGGGAGTGCCACATGGGCATTGACCAAAAGGTCAATGCCCATTGTATTTGGGGGGTGCGACAATGCCGCACCCCCCAATACAGCTGGGGGTGCGGCAATGCCGCACCCCCCCCAAGATAGATGGGGGTGCGGCAATGCCGCACCCCCTTAAATTAAATGGGGGTGCGACAATGCCGCACCCCCTTAATTTAATTGGGGGTGCGGCAATGCCGCACCCCCTATTTGGTGCGGCCGCGCCGCACCATTTTGGTGCGGCGGGCGCCGCGCCATTTTGGCGCGGCGGGGCACGCGCCATTTTGGCGCGGTGGGTGCCGCGCTATTTCGGCGCGGCGATTGACGCGCCCTTTCGGCACAGCGAATGTCGCGCCCTCCTGGCGCTGTAACGGGCGCGCCTATTGGCGCGCCGATTGATATGCGTCGCTTATTGCGTGACACCATTTGATTTTCGCGATACGCGTGGCGCTTGCGTGCTCGGCGGTACCCGTCCGGATACGTTTTGTGATGCCACATCATAAGCCCCCCAAACCTTCGGAGTCCGAATTACTGCGTGGAGGAGTTCGAAGGTTTTTGATTTTTCTGCGGCAATTCCGACCCTCGTCATATTCGAGCGACGCGTTGTACCATGTCAGAGGTAAGCTGTTGCGACTTGCGCAACTATGAGCCTGTTGTCGTGCGTGCTTTTCGAAAGCCGTTGCTTGGCTCTTGTTGTGGGAGAAATTTATATCTCGCTTTGTTCGGTTGCGAGCTGGTCGCCCTGTGATTGTTTTGGAGATTGTGACGAGCTTGCCGTTCAGCGTTGAAGCCTGAGTAGCTTGGGAGCGATGCGACGAAGCAGCACTGAGGCGAGGTTCCCAAGCAGCGCTGAGGCGAGGTGCGCAAGGTGTGCTGCCGGGCGTTAGTACCGAAGATCGCGGACTTGAATAGGACCAATTTTAGGACCCTCAAAGTTTCTGCGAAGGGCTGACGCTTCGCACCGTGACCTAACATGAGGGCGAAGTGCGGACGCTTTGTGTTGTAGTAATGAGGTCACTGGGGGAGGAGAGCGAGCTCTCGCGTCTGGTGGACGTTGGGTCCTTTGAAAAATATCAGAGCCTCTACTTTGGGACACCCGGTCATTCTGTTCGGAAGAGTTCGACGTTTTTGTATGACATATACAAGCACTTGTTATGGGAGAGGTCAGAGTCTCTTGTCGGACGATCTGAACATTCTGTTCTGGGAGAGGTCAGAGTCCGTTGTCGGACAATCTGAACACTCTGTTCTGGGAGAGGGCAGAGTCCGTTGTCGGACAATCTGAACACTCTGTTCTAGGAGAGGGCAGAGTCCATTGTCGGACAATCCGAACACTTTGTTCTGGGAGAGGGCAGAGTCCGTTGTCGGACAATCTGAACACTCTGTTCTGGGGGAGGGCAGAGTCCTTTGTCGAACAATCTGAACACTCTGTTCTGGGAGAGGGCAGAGTCCGTTGTCGGACAATCTGAACACTCTGTTCTGGGAGAGGGCAGAGTCCTTTGTCGAACAATCTGAACACTCTGTTCTGGGAGAGGGCAGAGTTCGGTGTCGGACAATCTGAACACTCTATTCTGGGAGAGGGCAGAGTCCATTGTCGGACAATCTGAACACTCTGTTCTGGGAGAGGGCAGAGTCCGTTGTCGGACAATCGGAACACTCTGTTCTGGGAGAGGGCAGAGTCCATTGTCGGACAATCTGAACACTCTGTTCTGGGAGAGGGCAGAGTCCGTTGTTGGACAATCTGAACACTATGTTCTAGGAGAGGGCAGAGTCCGTTGTCGGACAATCTGAACACTCTGTTCTGGGAGAGGGCAGAGTCCGTTGTCGGACAATCTGAACACTCTGTTCTGGGAGAGGGCAGAGTCCTTTGTCGGACAATCTGAACACTCTGTGCTGGGAGAGGGCAGAGTCCGTTGTCGGACAATCTGAACACTCTGTTCTGGGAGAGGGCATAGTCCGTTGTCGGACAATCTGAACACTCTGTTCTGGGAGAGGGCAGAGTCCTTTGTCGGACAATCTGAACACTCTGTGCTGGGAGAGACAGTACAATTGAAAATGACGCTGGAGGTTTGGGTGCTTGATGAAGAGTAATAAATAGAATGATATTTATTTGTTACACGAGATACAAGTAAATACGTCAGGCATAGAACATGCTATTCTTCGGGACTGTCCCTCTGGGGATTGCTCCCCTGCTGGATCATTCTTGACTTGTTGATTCAGGATCCTTGGTTTGGAGAAATTTTTCAAGGAGTCCCCGACGTGCGAATCGTTCGATCTCTGCGCTCAGTCGCGAACAATTTTCTGTTTTGTGCCCGCGGCCTCGATGGAAGTCGCAGTATTTGGATTGGTCTCCGGAATTTGGTGCAAGAGCCCTAGGCCTCTGGAGAGAGGGATGATCGTGGATGGCAAGGAGAACGTTAGTCCTGGTTGTGTTCAGGGGAGTGTAGTCCTGATGTTGGTGAGATCTTCGGCCTCGACTGGAGTTGTCGTGACGCTTGTTGTTCTTATTGGGAACTGTCTGCGGCAGTGACTCCTCTTTCTTCCTCTTCGAACTCCCCTCGAACTGCCAGCGGTGCGCTTCAATTGCCTCATCTGCTGCTATCTGGGCCTCGACTCGCTGAACGAGGTCAGGATAGCTTGGTACGGTTTCTCTCATTAGAGCTGAGTAAAAGCCACTTGGGCGGAGTCCTCCAAGGAAAACTCCCCGCAGGAGCTCATGGTCAACTCCTGGGATTTGTCGGGCCTCCGTAGTGAAGCGCCGGAAAAAATCCTTGAGTGTCTCTCCGTTGTTTTGGCGAATCCCTGAGAGATAGGAGGGATCTCGGACGATTCTGCGGTTGGCGATGAATTGATCCACGAACTGCTGCGCCATTTCTGTGAAGTTGCTAATGGCCCCATTCGGTAGGGAGTGGAACCAAGTGCGTGCTTGTCCCTTCAAGGTTGTCGGGAACACTTGACAGAGGAGCTGATCAGGGGCGCTATAAATCCTCATGACGGTGGTGAAGTGATTGACATGCTCTAACGGATCATCCGTTCCGTCAAATGTCTCGACGCTGGGAAGCTTGAAGCCGTTCGGGATTGGATGGGCCAGGACTTGCGGTGACAGTGGGGAGCCGTGGTGCGCGGGACGACGGGCGAGAATTGCGCGTCACCCTGCTCGGACGTACTCCTCCTCTATCATGTCGCGTATTTCTTCTCGCGTGGTTCTTCCTGTTGCTCGATCAGGGGCATCTCTTCTCGGGTGATTGCGAGGGTGGTCAGCTTCTGGGCCCCTAGCTGGCGGGGCGAGGTGAGCGGAGCTTGCTGCGTCGGAGAACCCTTCTGAGGCTTCTCCTTCTCGAACGGCCTCCTCGTTCGGGGCATGGTTCGGAACTGGGGGCGGCGGTGCGTTCAGGGCCGGCGGTTGGATCGGGACTTGAGGCGCCCCGAGATTCCTTACGAGAGCCAACATCTCGGCTTGGTGTTCTTCAATATGCTGCATGCGCACTTCCAGCCCAACTACGGGAGCAGGTACTGCCTCCTCCCCGGGAGGCGCATTGATAAGCGAGTGGGAGGGGGCTGGGTCGACGCGCCCCTCCGGCACTGATCCTTCGGTAGTGCGAGCACTCTTTCTTTCCATTGCAGTTGGCCTTCAGAGAGTTTTGGGAACTGTTTCCCACAGACGGCGTCAAACTGTTGCGGGTCGCTTAGGGCTCTTGGTAGACCGGTTTAAATTGAACCGCCTTAGCTCGTGAGCGGTCTAAGCGCGCAAACAGTCAATTTGAGATCTGTTGAATACACAGAGACTTTTTAGCGTGGAAAACCCGGAAAGGGTAAAAAACCACGTGGCCGGAGCTGTGCCGACCAAATTTCACTATCTCCAGAGAGGTTACAATTAGATGCTAAGAGATCGAGCGCGGCAGGCCGCTGCTCGTTACAATAGAGAGAGAGAGAGAGAGAGAGAGAGCACTCCGAGGGTGATAGACCACCTCTCGGAAAAACTAAGTACTTTCCCTATGAGTACAGCAGTGAACGAAAGTGAGAAGGCCTTGTCCGCTTTCCAGAGGACAGAGGTGGGACCGCCCTGTCTGCTTTCGAGAAGACGGAAGTGAGACTGCATTGTCCGCTTTCTTCAGAACGAAAGTGGGACAGCCTTGTCCGCTTTCCTGGGAACGAAAGTGAGACAGCCTTGTCCGCTTTCCTGAGAACGAAAGTGAGACAGCCTTGTCCGCTTTCGCGAAGAAGGAAATCTCTAAGTCCACGAAGAAGATCTTCAAGCACCGAAGGAGAATTCCGTGGAAATCTTCAAGGAGCTCTCTCTCGTCGTGAAGGCGGGATCCTTTAAATGAAGCCTTGGGGGTCCTTTTATAGTTTTGGCCGGGGGTAGCCCGTTAATTTTGTCGTCATAACCACCATAACCACCTTAGCGGACAAATCATATTTCTCGATTTGGAGCACTCGGATCACCATTTTTTGTAAATGACCACCTTGCCCTTTGAGGAAAGGCGACAAGATGTTCCTGAAAAGTGAGAAACTGAAAAGACAAAAAGTGAGCGAGCCGAGGCGGAAAAATGAGCGAGGCTGAAATGTGAGCGAGGCGAGGCATAAAAGTGAGCGAGGCGAGGCGGAAAAGTGAGCGAGGCGAGGCGGAAAAGTGAGCAAGGCGGAAAAGTGAGCATGCCCTGAACGCGCTCAGAAGCGTTCTGAGCGCGCGACGAACATGAGAGCGCTTTGAACGCGTTTAGAAGCGTTCTGAGCGCGGTGAATAATATTCCGCAAGAATAATGCTCATGGGGGAATAGTAGCCATGCAAGAACTATATTGTGGGTGCGGCAATGCCGCACCCCCTATTTGGTGCGGCCGCGCCGCACCATTTTGGTGCGGCGGGCGCCGCGCCGTTTTGGCGCGGCGGGGCACGCGCCATTTTGGCGCGGTGGGTGCCGCACTATTTCGGCGCGGCGAGTGACGCGTCCTTTCGGCACGGCGAATGCCGCGCCCTCCTGGCGCTGTAACGGGCGCGCCTATTGGCGCGGCGATTGATATGCGTCGCTTGTCGCGTGACACCTTTTGATTTTCGCGATACGCGTGGCGCTTGCGTGCTCGGCGGTACCCGTCCGGATACGTTTTGTGATGCCACATCAATATGGAAGATTTATTTTTACATTTATGGTCGCAGGTGTACTTTTCTTCACAGGTAAAACATTGTCCTTTGTCCCGACGCATTTGAATTTCGGCGGGGGATAACCATTTGATACTCGATTTATTGAAACGATTTGATTTAAAAGTGCTCGTGTGTGAGTTTTTTTGGATCCCAAGACTTGTGTGATTTGTGGTCGTCTATAAATTGATCTTCAAAAAGTCTAGCTAAACGAAAAGTGTTGTATAAAGAAGTGGGTGGTTGTGCAGTAATTGCCCGTTTAATATATGGTTCAAGACCTGAAATAAAATTGCGGCGTAAAATATCCGGTGATAACCCGTCAATTTGGCAAGATAAAGACTCAAATGATTCTTGATAAGAAGCAACGGAACCAGTTTGCAATAATTTATTAAACTTACCTAAAGGATCTTCATAATCGGTAGCTCCAAATCGCTCTTGTATTGCGTATTTGTGTTGGATTGTGACATCTCATCAATCCATGGGATTCAGGAATTCCTAATTTGGGGAGTCCTATTACAATTTTGGGAGGTTTCTTGAATCACCATTAATGGCGTGGCTGAAATATTAGGAAACTCTTGATTCCTCCTCTCCTATATATATTGGTTTATATTAGGGTTTATACAAGATCGATATTATTCACGTATCAGACCTAGAGAGAGGTGGCAGCAGCAAGGTTCTGGTCCAGGCGGCGATTCTTGGCAACGACAAGGCTCGAGGAGGGAGCTTGGCTCCGGCGATCCGATGACAAAGAGGTAGGAGACCTCAGTGCTTTTCAGGCGGCGAGCACAGGCGGGCCAACTCTTCCACGGCCGCGAAATCCTCAGGCGGAGGGTTCCTTCAGGCGAGCGGCACCAGCAGCGTCGAGGAAGGAGACAACACTGTTTCGCGGGATAGTGCCCGACGCCATTGGCTACCGCGGGCGGTAGCCTCCAGTACCTGTTTTCAGTTCGTCTTTCGACGTATCTTTCCGCCTTCGTTCGTCTGAGTGTAAACTCTGTAATCTCTCTTAATATTATAGTGGATCATCTCCGGTGCTCTCCCCGTGGACGTAGGAGCTTCTCTCCGAACCACGTATATTTTGTGTCGTCTGTGTGTGCTTGGAATTCTCGTATTTTTTATTTTTGCGCTATTGTTTGCTCGTCTTATTTCCGTTGCGCTGTCCGCGACGATTCGAAGTCGCGGACTAGATCCAATTTCATAACATATTTGAATGTAGCCCAATCTGGACGCATACCATCACGAAGCAATCCTTGAAATCATGTTGTCGCCCGTATCTCTAAATGCATAGAAGCCAAGAAAAATAGTTCAATTGATTAGTGTGATGATAACTAAAATATAACTCTGCTTTGTACAACCAATTGGTTGGATCGCCGGAAGAAAAATATGGAAAATCAAAGCGGTCCTTCGATGGTTTGACGGAGTCTTGATGGGACAAAGAATTATCGAAGCCAGACGTCGTAGGTCGGGGATTAGAACTAGCCTGGGTCGAATATGGCGAAAAATGGAAGTTAAGGTTATGATAGTTTTGTAACGGTGGGTGGGGAGGAATAAAGGATTGGTAGGCGGACATGGCTGTGAGATGCCAGATTGGATAAAATCAGTGCCAATGGGGATCACAGGAGCGAAGGTTGTCCGTCTCCCAGCGTAGGCTGAAAGTTAGGAAAAGGAACAATAGGATGTGAAGAAGACGATGTATTTCCCAGATCCGTTGTCGTGGACGGTATCTGAGGAAGTAAGGTGCCCTTGCCGGCGGTGAACAACCGGACGAATCCTTGCATTTCAGATCGGAATTCTTTGAATTCTTGATAGAAATCGTGCTTTGTTGTTGTAGTGTTGTCGTGTTGTTGTTAGGTAAGTGTGACGGTGGCGGCGACCATTTGAAGATCCCGAGTAAAATGCTTATGATGAGATTGGATGGTGGCCTGAATTGCGGTGGTTTGCTCCATGCAATGAAGATGGCGGAGATCCAAATCTTGTCATGTGATCGGACGTGTGGACGAGGACGACTGTATGATGGGGGAAGACGAAGACTGAGCCTCCATGGTGAACAAAGGAGGACTCAACGAGAGCACCAATTGTTACATTCAAGATTACTCCGGGGAGGAGCCGGCCGTGGTCCGGCGGCGATGAAGAGAGGGCCGGGAAGCACAACATCGGTGGAAACGTAAAGAAAACAAAACAGAGAAAAGATATTTATTAATATTCAACTTAATTACATTAGTCCTAATATCATCCTTAATATATAGACTTAGTTCCTATATGACCGTTGGAAGTAACGGTAATCCTATTAGTGCATGGCACATGTCGCCAGCTGCTATTTACTGCTTCTAGATTATTCCAATGTAGCGTTCCATCGCTACAAGGAGGGCAAGGAGGGCACGGGCTCATAATAATCCCTTGATCGAGAAATTCCTGTGCAGTTTAACTGCCTGTAGCTAGAAAAGCTGAAGTCAGTGGGAAGAAAGTGTAAGGGAATGAAGGCCGCAGAGAACGGCGTCTCCCACTGATCAATAGAGTCTGCAATAATAAGAAAGAACAACCAACAAAATCAAACACATGAGATTTACGTGGAAAATCTTCACCACTTGAAGGTCAAACCCACGGGGCACAGCACAACAAAAATCCACTATAATAAATAAGGATTACCAAGATAATCTAGGTTTGCCCAAATCTAGAACGCTCACCGAATTTGACAAACAAATCCACTACTCTCTACCACAAAGATAAACACACAACTTCTCTACAACAGGATAAAACTCTACTCTCTTTTCAAGCACAATAGCAAGCGAAAATGAGAAAGAGAACACCTTGAACCGTAGACGAAGAGGCCTTTGAAACGGTAGAGAAATCTCCAATCAACACTGAGGAAACACTTCTTCCTTCCGGCAACGGCAACGGCAGCGACAACACTCTCCAAGAGCAGCGGCGACAGCCTACTTCAAAGGCGGCGGCAACAGCCCCTCCTTCCAGCGGCAGAGGGGGCGACAACCCCCTCTTCTTCCAGCGACAGAGGCGGCGACAAACCCCTCTCCTTTCAGCGATAGCAGCGCCGGCAAACCCCCCCCCCCCCGGTCGGGCCTCACTCTGGTAAACTGAATCCGACTGAATACTATTATTATATTCAGCGCAATAATAAAAAAATATAACGCTTTGCTTCGCTGAAATCCCGCGCCCCTTCATTTCTCCTCTCCGTACTCCGCTCTCCTCGTGAATTTCCCTCTCGCATTTCGGCGTTCTAGGGTTTGATTCCGGCGCAGCTCCCCCATCGTCTCCGGCAGTAATCACTCTGCTCTCCGGCGCTCCTTCTCCAATCCGATTATACACAAGAGCTCTCTGGCGCAGCCTACCCATTCTCCTCTCCGCAAGGTATGTATCGCATCCACCATTATCGCATCTGTTTGGCTCTCCGCTGATGGCTATCCGTCGTGAGGATAGAATGGCTCTCCGCGTAGAGCTAAACGACTCTCCCGCTGAGATCCACTGGCTCTCCGAGGAGAGCCCTTTGTCTCTCCGCGGAGAGCCGGAGAGCGGTTTGGCTCTCCGCGGAGAGCCGTTTGGCACTCCGCGGAGAGCCGTTTGGCTCTCCGCGGAGAGCGGTTTGGCTCTCCGCGGAGAGCCGTTTGGCTCTCCGCGGAGAGCCGTTTGGCTCTCCGCGGAGAGCCGTTTGCTCTCCGCGGAGAGCCCAAAATTTTTAATTTCTGTTTTTAGGAAATACGTTTGTTTGTTCATTCTTCTATGACAATCCTTGGAAATAAATTATAATTAGCATATAATTTGGAAGGTGAGGTAGGAAATAACCTAGGCAAGCTACTATAACCAATTATAGTTACTCAAAATAGGATGTTAGATCAATGGCTACTAATCTAACCTTTGGGTTTGGTGACTAGATTATTTGACTATTTGTCTTTATCGGCAATGAATGGTGTTGACATTGTGCTGCGGGACATTGCGAAAACACAACGATCAGTAGAGACCCTCGTTCATCGCTGCCCTGAAATTCTACCCGAATCGATTCCGACGCAAACGCCTCCATTCTATTCGTCAGCCTTCGACCGCCCCACTACTGAGCCGTGCATTTGTGGGAAGCAATCAGGCACGTTGAACAAAATTCAGGAAGATTGGATCAAGATCCAAGTGAAAATGATGGAGGATGGCATTCGCCTCCCATCCGAATCGATCCGCCCGTGCCACTGTGGAACAAGCGACCTGACCTGAATGCGTATCTTTTGAAACCGTTGTTCGTGATTGATCCGGAACGACAGTACGGCGTCAATGTGACAGCGGGTGCATGTCAATCTTGCAACAAAGTCGGCTTTCTTTCCCGCAAGCAATTAAGTGCCCCGCGAGTTGTCGATTGCATCGACACCACTGCATTCTCTATCAGTGCTAGATACATGTGCAAGAAGTCGAACACCTCCGGCGGCTGTGGTGCCACGTTCCAGGTCATGGACGAGGCAAAAAACGAGAAGTTGATCCCGACAGCCATCATCCTTAACTATCCTGTGCAACTTTTCGAACAGAGCGCACACGACGTCGGTCTTGTTCAAATGGCATACGACTTGTACACGTCCCGTTCCGGCATTGCTGATGCAGCCAAGGTGATTCGTTGTGCACGAACGACTGGATACATGCGTCAAGCCGCACTATATCGTGGTCACGTGTCGTGGTATTTGGATATGCGCTTATGGGATGCAGCAATTGGGCAAACGTCATGGCAGAAGGATCCAACAGTGTTCCCTGATTTCCCATCATTTTTTCAGCATTGTAACGGGTACAATGGCACTCTTGGTCCAGTGGAATCAACGCTTTCACGCCTAATCAATGACTGCATTGCTCGCCAACTTTCTTTCTTCAACCGAATGGAAGGCGCCATAACCGGGACTCATCTCTCGGCTGACCATCATCACAACGTGCCAGGACGCATGAAATTGACGGACGAGTTCAATGGCAGGAAATTTTCCCCCGTTGAAGGATTGCACTCCGTCATGAACGAGCGCCAACAAATTCTCTCCCATCAATTCACATCGACTACGGGCAATGCAGAGCGTCGATTTGTTGGTCGGAGTTTGCAGAACCGGTACAATGCTTACAATATTGATACTTCTCTGCTCATCATGTACCTTGACAAGTGCTGCGATGACCGAGAATGGCTACAAGATTTCGACAACATCATTGTTCTCCTAGACAATCATCACCTGATCACGAGGTATAGGGACAATTCGAACGGCACGGATCGAGCTCGGCAGGAACTATTTATGGCTGGCGTGGCCGAAATCATTGTTGGCAATGGACATGCTTCAATGCGGGAAGACTCCATCATTGAGGCTGAACTTGATGCATTGTTGGATCGAATTAAAAACTGGGAAAACGAGAATGATGTGCCACCGTCGAAGCGCATTGTGACGACCAAACTTCTATCTTGCCACGAGACGCAGAAAAAGCACATCAGAAATTGCTTAACACCGCCTGTAGGGGCGTCAAACACCGTCGTGGATCGCTTCTTCCGTTCGACTCTACGTCGTGGATCGGGGAAGAACGAAAACTTATGGCGTCAAGGACGAGCCATTTTCTCGGAGACTATGTCCCTGGATGGAGGGATCTTGCTGCTCCATGCCGTGGTCGCTCAAATCAACTTTCGCGGCGAACTCCAATTTGATCCTCGCTGGGCATATTTGCCAATCTCTGGTATGCATATCATTCTCACTCAATATCTCGCAGCTCTTTCGACCGATGGCATAACTCCCTCCCAAACGTCTCTGTCGACAATGTTTCATATGTTGCCTCTCTCGATTGAGGATTGCCACGGCGAGTTTGGATTAACGGCGGCATTTGGACAATCCCTTCCTCAACTTCCAGAAATTCCAGCAGGTCAGCTAGAATCCGTTGGAATGATTGCCGAAGCAATAGCTGATAATGCAATTTGGTCGAGCCACACGTTCGATGCGATTGTGAACGATGCGCTTGAGGTTGTCGCAACTGCTGTGGAGAGGACTCCGAACGATGATCATCACTGCATTGGAGAAGACGAAGCACTACCGCTAAACCATACTGATATAAGCAACACTCCCCATTCTATTCAGTCCAGTCGTAAGCGCAGAAAACCCGGACCAACATCGCATGGGCAAAGCTCTTCTTCAAATCACCATAAAAAATCCCGCAGCCTCAACGCGTTGGGCAATGAACGTCAATCGGCATTAGAAGGCCTTAATCTCTGGGAAAAAGTGATGAGCACTTCACCAATGATCAACCCCTTCGAACGGCGCTTACTCAGAATGGTGGCTCTCAAATTTCTTCAACCCGATGAACTGCTTGATCTAAAAGATTTTCCAATTGAATCCTTGCATATTCCACAATTGCATCGAATTTGGTCTGTTCTTGTCTCGGCTTTACATAGCACCAATTACGCTTTCAAACGGTTCATTCGGCCAAAAACAGAACAGGTTCTTAAACAGCACTTGGAGGATATGGTTGCTCAGTCTCGTTTCAGATTGCCCATTCAACGAGCAGCGCCAAAACGCAGCATCATTACTGCACTAAATCTGGCCGCGTCATTGATTACTCCAACGCAGGCGGGCCGTGAGGATAGTTTCATCCAGTTAGAAGAGACTGTCACCACAACAGTAACTCGAAGCGTCACTTTTACAACCGGCGCCCCAAGTCACAGTTCAAGTCAGCCCCTTGCAACAGATCTGCAAACGTCCCCGCCCGATCTAGTAATTGAAGGATCAGCGGATGATATCATTGATCGACTTGTTCAAAACGAGATTGATGTTGGGCATGCCGGCAACATTCACTGGACCAAAGTGGTCGCCCCAGCTTACGCCCGCATTGCTGCACGCCGTGAGGATCTAGTTCAGATGACCCACAAGGAGATTCAAAATCGTTGGGATTATCTTAGACGTCTCAAAAGGAAAAGGACATCAAACACTTTGCAGTCGCATACCGAAGCGCAAAAGGATCTCGGTGATCAAGACGCCATCTACATTCAACCATCGCCGGTTGTTACACAATCATTGCCAGCCGAAACTCCGTCCACAAATAATTTAACTCAACCAGCGTCTTCTGCAGTCATCACGACGACGGAGGAACCTAATGTGGGCATCTCGTCCGCTGTCAGCGAGATTGGTTCTCGTCCTCCATTCATGGTAAATCAACAATTGCCGACTTTCAATCAGATAATGGAGGCCATCGTCCCCGCCCCAGCTACAGGAGAGCCGTTCTCCCAATCGGAGAAGGAGCTGCTCAATTACTTGCTAACTAGTCCAGCAGAGCGCTCCCATGTGAAATCGTCGACTGGTGATCAAATGTCTTGGAAGAGCCTAGCCAAGCGTTTCTTGTACTGGGGGCGAGTCGCACGGGTGTTGGGGATGAACCAGTTTCGGGTTCGATCCGATGTGCAGCTCAAGCAAAAGGTTAAGGATATTAACAAAAAAAAGAGCTTGCAACAGTATGTGTGAAACCATGAAAGGTATGTTTTTATATGTATTATAGTAAAAAAATGATTTGGAAATAACACAATAATTTGCACTTATTATTCCATGATACAATTGTACCTCATTTAGGCCATTACCCAATTGGATCTACATGGAGAGCCAATTGGATCTAAACGGAGAGCCAAATGGCTCTCCATGGAGAGCCAATTGGATCTAAACGGAGAGCCAAATGGCTCTCCATGGAGAGCCAATTGGATCTAAACAGAGAGCCAAATGGCACTCCATGGAGAGCCAAATGGCTCTCCACGGAGAGCCAATTGGATCTCAACGAGATCCAAATGGCTCTCCGGAGAGCAAATGGCTCTCCCCGGAGAGCCGTTTGCTCTCCGCGGAGAGCTACATAGCTCTCCGCGGAGAGCCGTTTGCTCTCCGAGGAGAGCCGTTTGCTCTCCGCGGAGAGCCGTTTGCTTCCTCTATTTCTCTCTCCAATTTATTCTTCTTGTCCCTCTATTGTAACATATGTTTATAAATTTTGCAGATCAATGGGGGCAGAAAAAGATCCATTTTTTGAGCTCGAGGTGCTATTTAAACTCATTTGTTGGCCTAAGTTCAGCAATACTAGAACGATTGGAGGAGGATCAGAAGAAGATGCTGATGGATGCCAACATCTGGCATATCTTCCATGCACCAAAGGTATCGCAGAACACTCCCCTTCTTTACGGTCTACTAAACTGGTATGATATAGAGAAGGATGTCTTCGTCATTGGATCGAGGGAGCTAACCTTCTCCCCCAATGATGTGGCAATGATATTGGGTCTGCCAAACAATGGGGAGGAAGTCATCCTGACTACCAAGCCATTTGGACCGCTAACGAAGTCCGATTTGAAGACGGAACTTCAATCGATGGAGAAAGGGTCGTCCCCTGTGACGATGAAGATATTGATTTTGCACCTTCTGTGCAATTTCTTCTTCCCCTCGAGCGCGGAGAGGATGCCAATGTTCTTCGAGGAGGTCTCCAGCTTGGAGAAATTTCAAAAGTTCAATTGGCCAGAAGCGATCTATACCTTCGTTATGAGGTCGTTCAGGTCGATGGTGGAGAAGCTGCCACCTGTTGCAGAAGAAGGCCAACTGCAACATTGGCCAGAGTCTTCAATGGGATACATCTATGGATGCACCCATGTTCTCGTTGTAAGTATCTATATTTCTAATTCCTAAAATGAAATTTGTTTAATATGTTCTAAACTATTGCAATGTTTGATATAGATTTGGTTCCTCGAGCACACCACCACCTTCGCTCCGCACTATCCGTCGTTGAGACCACGAATATTAAGATGGTCGGAGAAGGTCTCATTTTCAATGAAAGAGATGGGGACTGTTGCAAAACTCTTGGATGAGCAGGTAAATAATTTAGTTTATTCGATTAACAACCACTTTTGAACTATCCAATACAATAGTTGTATTTCTTCTTTTTAGGTGTTGGAAGTACTAGATGAAATAACACCGATAGAGAAGTTGTTATGTTCAGACGTGACAACACAGTGGACACCACCACCTCCCACATTTAAGAGAAAACCAATAGTCTCGTCATCTAGGGTAGTAAAAAAAATGAAGTTTGCACCACCACCTCCCACATCATTACCACCTCCCTCATCATCATCACCTCCCCCATCACCCAGCACATCAGCACCTCCCCCACCACCTAGCACACCATCTATCCCTCCGGCACAGTTTTGGATTGATTTCCAACATAGGATGTTAGATCAATTTGCTTTATTAGATAGCAAGATAGATAGTTCTGTAGATAGATTAGACAAAAAAATAGATAGAGTACATAGTGATTTAATTAGTTTTAGTCACAGTGTAGGTGAACGTCTTGAATCCATGAGTGCTGATATAGACACACTCATTCATCATTCATCGCCATCATCTAGCCCGAGTATCTCTAGATCCCCCGCCCACCAAAACGCTACCACCCTCACTACCCTTCACGATACTTCCATTACTGATATTCTAGACTCCCCATTGGGAGAAAGAGAAATTAAAACTACAAAGGCGGATGAAATTGATGTGTACCCCGTTGACTATCCGGGGAGACCGCTAATAGCTGAAGAAGATAGAGATATCATCCATCAGCGTATGAGCGCCATACCATCGAGGTGCCCTTTTGACATTATACACTTTTATATTTTCAAAATTTTGATCTATGCACATTGATATTGACGATGGCTTTCTAATGTTTCAGGAACGACCAAGCATTCAATAAATGGAATATAATGGGATTTCGAGATGGCATGGATGCTCTGCTAATGGATAAATACGTTGAAGATTGTCATATTGATGCCTACGCAAAGATCTTGACTCTGCGTAGAGAGCGGGAAAAAGAACCGTATCATCCGTTTATGTATATCACTCCTAACTTTTTGGTATGATTTCCCTATCTGTGCTTTGTACATTAATAATTCTGATTGCATTGCTAAAAAATGTTACAAATTATGTAGTTGCACTTCCAACGGACCAATAAAGAAGATACTACGCTTATAGCTGGATTCCTCGAGCGCATTACTAAGGAGAATCTCGCCAATGTCAAAATGATTCTAATGCCCGTATGTTTTAGTGAACACTGGTTTTTATTGGTGGGTATTGTTAAAGATAAGAAGTGGCTAATACATGACCCTCTGCGTAACCCCAAACGGAAAGTTCCCGCTAAAATAGCTGTAAGTACAGTTCGTTGACATGCAATGTAGTATTGTATATTGCGTAGTTACTAATGTACGAAAATATTTGTGTTAATGCAGATTGCTGCGCTCCAGAAGGCGACCGTTCAAAAAGTCCACGCAGGATTTACCAATTGGAGTCTCGACTTGACTGTTGGTATACCACAGCAGGAGAACTCCGTGGACTGCGGTGTCTTCGTTATGAAGTATATGGAGCACATAGCGAAGGAAGGGGTGGGAAGCTGGGAGAGTTGCGCAGACTGGCAGAAAAAAATGTCTATGTTTAGAGCCCAGATCTGTGCAGAAATCTTTAAATATTTTGTGGTTGATTGATGTAAATTAAGAAACATTATTCGTGTACATTTGTAATGTTTGTCTATAATAACAATAGTTTCATGGATGAATACCGTTTTCAAATGGGTCAAAATTATAGCTTTAAATGAAATCAGTGAAGATACAGAAGGCTCTCCGCGGAGATCCAAAAGGCTCTCCGCGGAGAGCAAAAAGATCTCCGCGGAGAGCAAAAAGCTCTCCGCGGAGAGCACAAAGTTCTCCGCGGAGAGCAAAAAGGCTCTCCGCGGAGATCCAAATGGCTCTCCGCGGAGATCCAAATGGCTCTCCGCGGAGAGACATTTAGATATCCGCGGAGAGCCATTTGGCTCTCCGCGGAGAGCCATTTGGATCTCCGCGGAGAGCCATTTGGATCTCCGCGGAGAGCCATTTGGATCTCCGCGGAGAGCCATTTGGATCTCCGCGGAGAGCCATTTGGATCTCCACGGAGAGTCAAATGTCTATCTTTCGCAAATTGTGGCCGCGTTCTCTCCCTCCCTTCATTTTTTCTTCCTTTCCCTCTTTTTTCTTTCTCCCTCCCCCTTTCCCTCTCCTCCCCCTCTTTTTTCTCCTCCCCCTCTTTTTCTTTTTTCTCCCCCCCCCCCTCCCCCCTTTTTTCCCCCTCATACCAGAGTGGAACCCGGCGCCCCCCCCCCCCCCTCAAAGCACCGGCGGTGGCTCTCCAAGATCGCGAGAAGAGGAGGGGCGGCGATTTTTGATCGAGAGTATGAGAGGGGAGGATCGAATAGAATCGGCTATATTCCAAAGAGGAATAATAAAAACTACATAATAAAACTGTTGCCCTAAGCAGTTCACGCCAAAACTGTCCGGTTCATTTGAACCGGACCCCCAAAAAAATCTGCCCAGGTTTTGTCCAAATAAAAGACAGAGCCAAAAGAGTTGCAACCTGTTATTTTAACAGGTTGCAAACTATTTGCTGAAACACAAAAATTCCCCAAAAACGCCACCTTTAGGGGCTGAACCCCAACAGAAAGTGCCAGCAAAAGCAAATTTTTTTCATAGTTAATTTTGTAGACCAATCGATGGAGCGAAAAAAAATTTTCATAGTTATTTATAAGGTTTTGATCCAGTAAGAACATGGTCGCACTCTCGCTCATGACTAACCCTCGCTCATTGCAGCAGAAATGGAAAAAAGAATGTCACAGAAATGGAAGAGAACGTCAACGGAAGAGGCAAACGGCGTACCGGTGTCGGCGTCAATGCCCTAGAGCCGTGACTTCGGAAGGGAGAACGATTTCAAGCTGTCGACGGACAGGGAACAACTGGAACAACTGTTCAACCGTTAAACTTTTTAAATTCCAAGCTCCTCCTTCGGGAATGAATGGGGCCAAATATATAAAGCGTTAACAACGTACTGTTCAAGCGTTAACTCAAAACATACGCAGTGCTAATAAATATTGTGCACATCTATCTCTTGTTTATTAGCTCCTCCTGCGAGAGGCATGTCACTCGTGCACATCTCTCTCTTGTATCACATCTATCTCTTGTATTTTGGCGCACTCGTATGCTTATTTTGTGCATGTCAGTTGCAGTTGCGCATTTTCGTACGACTTATTTAGGTGATCGTTCAATAAATCTCTGAACAAATTAGTTAGCATGGTAATTAAGGCAACATAGCAAAATTGGATATATCAAAGTATATTCAAATTAGTTAAAATTAAAATGAGGTTAAGAAAATATTTAATTCTCCACACACTTTAATTTTTTTTAAGTATGGAAAATCACTTTATATATTTGGCCCCATTCATTCCCAAAGGAGGAGCTTGGAATATAGCTGTCTGGTCTACCATATGTCTGTTCCACGCCGAAAACGTGCGCTCGCCTCAAGGAATCGATGAATCCCTTCGACCTCCTCCTGTTTGCTTGGTGCATCAACCAGCCATGACGTCGTGAACCTTCCGCGATATCATCTTTGTATTCCTGATGGGATCGACGAGTCGTCGTCGTATCTATCACCCACGACCACATAAGAGCAGCCCGAGCCATCCCCTGTTCTGTGTCTGCATGTCCGGTAATTTTGTTCAGGAGCTTCCTGCGCCAATGATATATCTTCAACCTTTACTCATCAATTTTCACATTCTCATTTGTAGAAACTATTTGTCATCAATTTTCACATTCTCATTTTTATTTCTCTACTTTTATGCCTATGGAGAGTTAATTCATATTAATCAGACGTTCGAATGTTGTCTCTTTATGCGCGTGTACGGGTGTAGGGTTGACTATCATTTGAAATTATTCGAAAACGTCTCGCTTGCGCTACATATTTGAAAGGATCGGAAGAAAATGTGAAATTTTCAAGATCAATGGAACACTGAGACAAGCACACCAAGAATGAACAAAAACACTTCTTTATTACTTGGCAAGTAGCTACAACAATTACAAGTGAAACGGGATGAATACAAGTTGCATACAACTTGATTCACAACAGCCGAATATAAGAAACAACAACTGGTCGGCAACAGAGTCTGCTTCTCCACTCCTCGCTAGCGCCTGCGCTAGCACTAGAGCCTGCGCTTGCACTAGCGCCTGTGCTATCTCCAAGCCGCGCGAGCTCGCTGCTCGCACTCTCTCCTGACGAGACCGCTGGTGCAGACCACCAACTCTCTCAAACTGCTACCGCCTGCGCTAACTCCTAGCGCCCGCGCTAGCTCGCGGTCTCACACAGCTCGTGAACCTTGCTCTAGGTCGCTCTGAACTCACTCCTACTTCACTCTACTTGAGACCGCTTATTCAGACCGCCCAAGCCTCTTCCGAACTCACTCTGAGTTCTTTATCACTGAGACAGCCAAGTTGAGACCGCTCAAGTCTCCTCTTTTCTCTGATGCTCTCGGCAGGGGGATTGCCCCCATATTTATAGATCCGGGAGCCGCCATCTAGAAGCTGAGCTAGCGCCTGCGCTAGCTCACTTCACAAATCTCAACACTCCCCCTTGAAGTGAGCTTCGTCAGCCACTCCGAGCAGCGAGCGAAGCCTCCTGAACGGACCCGCATATGGGGGCTTTGTGAATATATCCGCTATGTTGTCTTCGCTCCGCACATGCTCCACCGCAATCAAGCCACCCAACACTTTCTCTTTGATGAAGTGGTGCTCGATCTCAATATGCTTTGTTCTTGCGTGACACACTGGATTGGTTACCAGTTTCAAGGCGCTCTCATTGTCATCCACATCTTCCACCAGCCTCCTCAGCCAGACACACTCCTCGGTTGCTAAGCATGACGCCTTGTACTCAGCCTCTGTGGTGGAAAGGGAGATAGAGTCATGCTTCTTGCTACACCACGAGATAGCAGCAGCTCCACATAGAAACACATGACCTGAGGTCGACTTGCGATCATCAGCATCACCCCCGTAGTCTGCATCTGTGTATCCATGCAACTTAAAGTCGGACTTCTCTCCATAAGATAACCCCATCTCAAGGGTCCCCTTCACGTACTTCAGGATCCCTTTAGCTTCCTCCAGATGAGGCTTCCGCGGCTCCTGCATGTACCGACTAACTCAGCCGACAACAAAAGCGATGTCCGGCCTTGTGATAGTCAGGTAGATAAGACTCCCCATCAGTGCCCGGAAGATCTTCGGATCAGGAGGAATCCTCCCTTCTTCCTTCTGAAGCTTCAGCCCAACCTCCAATGGAGCAGAGCTGCTCTTCCCCTCCTTTATGCTGAATCTCTCGACGATCTTCTCAGCGTAATTCCTCTGGGAAACGAACAGTCCGCCACTTCTCTTCTTAACCCGAAGTCCAAGGAAATGGTGTAGTTCACAAAGATCCTTCATCTCAAAGCGAATAGATAACTGCTGCCTCAGCGCCGCGACCTCTTCACTGTTGTTCCCGGTCACAATCATGTCGTCGACGTACAGCAGCACCAGCACATGAAGATCTCAGCTTTTCTTCACGAACATGCTAGAGTCCGAGTCTGAGGCATCATAACCATAGAACTGTAGGTACTCTGCAATCTTCTCATACCAGTTTTCGGCGCCTGTTTCAACCCGTAGAGGGCCTTCTTCAGCTTGCACACATGATGTGGGTGTGACTTGGACACGTATCCAGGTGGTTGCACCATAAATATGTCCTTGTCAATCTCTCCGTATAAGAACACATTCTTCACATCAAGCTGCCATAACTTCCACCCTCGGCACGCTGTCAGAGCAATGACCGTCCTCACCGACGTCATCTTCGCCACAGGACTAAACGTCTCCTCGTAGTCCTCTCCATAGGTTTGCGAGAAACCCAGAGCGACAAGTCTAGCCTTGTACCGCTCTACTCCTCCGTCAGCTTTCTTCTTAACCTTGTACACTCACTTGCAGGAGACAGGTTTGATGCCCTCCACCATGGGATCAAGGTCTCATGTCTCATTCTTCTCCAACGCTTCCATCTCTTCATTCATGGCCACATCCCACTCCTTAATGCCAACTGCATCTTCAAAGCGGGCAGGTTCCCTCTCGTCGAGTGGTCCTGCGAATAAGCAAGAGACCAAACTCACGAAGTTTCCCTCCTTATAGCGAGAAGGCGGGATGATGGCCCGCTTCGACCTCCTCAAGGCTTGCCACTCTCTACCGCTCCGGTAGACTCCTCCTCTACAACTCTTCTCTCCTCATCTCTTGGAGCACTACTCTCCCCGCTTCTCGAACTCGAAGCTCCCCCTGACCCAGATGGCGATGGGGCACTGGGAGATAACTCCAATTCCACAGTAGAGTCCTCAGTGACTCTCTCTTCACTCCTTCTAGAAACTCCACTCTCCGGCAGCACCACAGAAGAAACTCCCTGATACGAGATCAGTTCGTCAAACACCACGTCGCGCAAGACGACGAACTTGTGGGTCTGCAAATCCATACCCTTCCACCCCTTCTTCCACTCATCGTAGCCGATGAAGACACACTTCCGTGCTTTCAGCTCCAACTTGGTTCTCTGGGCATCTGCGACGTGCACGAAGCAGGTAGAACCAAACACTCTCATGTGACCCACATTTGGCTTCTCCCCAAACATAAGATGGTGTGGAGACACCATCCTGTTCGGACTCAAAGGAAGCCGATTGATCACGTGGGTCGCACATGTCATTCCCTCCGCCCATAAGGCCTTGGGAATTCCCTTGGCATGTAAGCCAACTCCTGGTAGTCTCTACCAGATAGCGAATCTTCCTCTCTGCGACCCCATTTTGCTGAGGGATGTGGGCGCAAGAGAGCTCTCGCCAAATGCCAAATTTTCTACAGAAAGAAGCAAAGTCATTAGAGGTAAACTCCCCCCCCCCCCCATTATCACTTCGCAGCTTCTTCACCCTCAGGTTCAACCTCCCCTCCACAACTTCCTTCCACTTATGGAACTTCACAAACACTTCTGATTTCTCCCTCAGAAAGTAAACACACGTGTAGCGGGTGTAGTCATCCACCAGAACGAGCGCATACTTATTGCCTCCATAAGTAAGGGTGGCATACGACCCCATCACATCAGCGTGTATGCACTCAAGATGTTTCTTACACCTTGTCTCCGACTTGTCAAACGGAAGTCGATGCGACTTTCCATGTTGACAGCCCTCACATACATGGTCGTCACCGCAAGAAGAAAGATTAGTCAGGCCGCTCACTAGGCCCTTTGCAGCCATCATCTTCAACTTATCCATCCTCATATGACCTAGCCTCTCATGCCAGATCGCAGCGCTGTCATTCATCTTCAGCTTGTCCACATAGGCATTTGCAGACAGAACATGCAAATCCTTCACCATTCTCCCGGTAAGCGTGATGTCAGCATCAACAGACGACGGGTTCTTTAGGAACTTCACCTCCTTCGGTCCAAACAGCACATGGTATCCCGCATCCACTACATTTGCAACTGAGAAGAGATTCTTCTTCATGCCTGACATATGATACACACTCTTTAGTGTCACAGACTTCTCTTCACTTCTTAGGGATACCATCCCTTCTTGCTCCACAGAATGCATCGTATCATCCGCAATGATGATAACATATGTTCCTCCATATGCCTTTAGAGAGACAAACTTGGACACATCTCCAGTGAGATGGTGCCCGCAGCCGAAATTCACTATCCAGTCGTTCTCAAAGTTGATGTAGGCTAAGACATCAACTGGCGTTGTCGTCGTCTCGGCCAGGAAGCAGTTGTCTCCGCCTTCACCACCTTGGTGACCTCCACCTTTCGCTCCACCTCTCCAGTAGTGGCCTCCTTCCTTTTCAGCAATATGCCCGACCTTCAGATTAGACCGACAATCCTTTGCCATGTGCCCGTACTTCTTACAGGCATAGCAAAGATGTCTCCCCCTCTCATCACGAGCAGGGAGAAGCTTCCCTCTATCTCCTTGAGAGGAAATTGACGGTCCTTCTCCGAAGTTCTTCCTCTCCGTGTCCCAGGTTTTCTTCTTTCCTGAGAACAACACCTCGCTATCTCCCCCTGAGATAGACACTCCCGCCATCTGCTTCGCCAAACTCTCCTGTGACGACAGCAGGTTCTCCAGCTCCAGTAAGGTGGGATGAATATCCCATCCTTGAACAGAAGTAACAAACGCAGTATACTCCTTCTGCAAGCCTCGGAGTATGTGCCTCTTCAGCTTCGCCTCAGAGATCGGCTCATCAGGATCCAAAATCGAGATCTCTGCACACAGGTTCTTCACCAACTCATTCTCCAGATACTGTAGTCGCGCTACATTCTTCTTGTTGAACAGCCCATCGAGAGCTTTCTAGATCTCAGATGCTGACTTACAACCCATGATGTGGTCGAACAAGTCAGGAGCAATAACTCTCTTCAATGTGAACTCTGCTTTGGCGTTTGTCTTCCTCCAAATTCTCACAGCTTGAGCATTGTCTTCAACAACTACCACTTCCTCTTGCTCATCTCCTCCAATGACCTCCCATAGGTCCTCTCCAAGAAGGTAGCTCTCCATACAAGACTTCTACTTCGGGTAATTTGTCTGAGTAAGTAACTCAATGTCAAGTCCTCTCGCATAACCTCCTCCGCCGTCGATCTTGGTTGCTCAGTACTTGTTACTCAGTGCTTGTTCCAACCTCCCTCTGATACCATGTGAAATTTTCAAGATCAATGGAACACTGAGACAAGCACACCAAGAATGAACAAAAACACTTCTTTATTACCTGGCAAGTAGCTACAACAATTACAAGTGAAACAGACTGAATACAAGTTGCATACAACTTGATTCACAACAGCCGAATATAAGAAACAACAACTGGTCGCAGACAGAGTCTGCTTCTCCACTCCTCGCTAGCGCCTGCGCTAGCACTAACGCCTGCGCTATCTCCAAGCCGCGCGAGCTCGCTGCTCGTACTCTCTCCTGACGAGATCGCTGGTGCAGACCGCCAACTCTCTCAAACCGCTACCGCCTGCGCTAACTCCTAGCGCCCGCGCTAGCTCATGGTCTCATACAGCTCGCGAACCTTGCTCTAGGTCGCTCCGAACTCACTCTGAGTTCACTCTACTTGAGACCGCCTATTCAGACCGCCCAAGCCTCTTCCAAACTCATTCCGAGTTCTTTATCACTGAGACCGCCAAGTTGAGACCGCTCAAGTCTCTTCTTTTCTCTGATGCTCTCGGCAGGGGGAGAATCATCTTGGGAAGCATGTGTGGACAAATACTCATAACTCTCCAGCTTCATGAATAAAATGGTTATTTCTTCACTTCAATCATCTACATCAGAACAATTTATATGCAAGGAGGAGATGGTCAAAGGACCTAGAGTTATATACACGCGATTCCTATATTATTTTCATCAAATCTGCGAGCGAGTAATTTCATGATCCTGAGAGGGCGCTCACGTTAATGCCAAATAAGTGCTTGTGATGATGAGCTACATGAAAGATGTAAATTTATGGGGCTTTCTTCGGGGCAACCATGAAAATGGGGGGCAGCAGCCGAGATGATTCCCAAAACAGTGCAATTCCAAGTCTATTTGACCTCTCAAACATCATTCTGAAAGTAGGATGTAGACGAAGGGGGTCGACCGAACCTTATCGTCCCGGGCATGTTAACCCAACCTCACGTAGAGGCTTCGAGCCAAGTTTCTGACCGCGGGAAGGCCTCGGGAGGGTGCTCGAGGCTCCCTGTGGGGGTGGGCGAAACCTCTCCTTCCTTTTCCTATATGACATTGATTCAACCATTGATGGTGAGGTGCCTAAAAACCTACGGGAACTCATAAATTTTCAACTGCTTGATGAAATTCGAATACGAAAGCGGATTGGACTCACCACGAAAAAAATGAACAAGATGGACCCTTCAATCAGAGGTTTGGTGGAATTTTGAGAGACGACTGTTTCACCCAAAATGAACTTCCACCATCAATTGACGAAGTTCCACAGCACTAATCGAGAGACTGTCACCGACATTGTACACGCGGAGACAAGAAGTCCTTGAAACTTTCATCAAATTTCGAGGACATTCATTTTTCGATTGGGTGGCCACCGCCGTCCGTTACAGCAACTCGAGCTTAATTTGGAGGAGAATACCGGAACCTGTAATTGGCATCATGTGTAAAGTAATTTTTAGGTGAATGACTTGGATTAAGATCGGGCGATAAATCTCAACATCCATCCCGGTTACAACCGAGTATTGGACACAAAAATCTCTCTATTTGGACAAAGATGAAATGAAATAGTTGAACTCCAAATCGCGCAGTGCAAGCAGTGATAGAACCCGAAGCCGCTAGACTCTCCCCCTTCCGACAATCACGCTGCGCGCAGCTCCAGAATCGGCCTTGTACTGTTGCAAGTCATTGCGCCGTTTACTGTTTTGTTGTACTGTTGAACTCAGCCCCCTCGCTTCCTGTCTTGTACCTGTATGCTGTATATATAAGCAGGTCATGAACTATGAATGAAGTGAAGAACTTTTATCCTCAGCTGCTCTGTTTTCTCTATCTTTTCCAACATTTGGTATGAGAAATGAGGCTCTTCGACCTGTCCAGAGATTCATCATCGGATACTTCAAATGTCCACCTCTGCCTCCAGCTAGCTCTGGAGCATCCTATTCCCACAAATCCACACCTTTCTTCGATGGTGAAAGCTACGATTTCTGGAGTATCCAAATGAGGACCCTGTAAAGAATGGCCCAAAACCTGAGAGTGAAAAAGGAAAAGACAAGGAGGAAAAAGAAGGTACAGTGGTGAAACTTTTCTCAGGGTGAACATTTATCCGTAAAATTTATTTAGATTTTTTATTTCGAAGCCAAACTCAAATTGAGCGAGCGGGCGCGTGCACCACAGAGCGTAGGGTCGTGCCCGCACCACAACGTGTGGTGCTGCGTTCGCTGCTGCTTGCAGGAGGGCACGCGCACGCCGCTATGGGCGGGCGTACGCTGGTGTGCGCGTGCCACTCTGCGCCTACGGTGGGACTCCTGTGTTGTGCTGTCTTTCAGGCTGAGGCGAGACCCCTTACGGTCGAGGTGAACCGACCTGGGTCGCGGACTTCGAACCCCGGTTCGACTTACTTGGATTTTAGGGGGACCCCATCAAATGCCCTCCAATTTTCAGAGGTCACCACTTGTGGAAAACGAGCCCCGGAATTTTTCCTGACAATTGTTTACTTCCTAGTGTACGATATTGTTTGTTCGGTTTGACTTTGAAATCGTTCTTTTATGAAGCCTCTTTGCATGTTTGTTTAGGTTAATCGTTATGTCCCTTGCAATTATGGGCTTGCAACTTGGCGCAGATTCCGGAGGTTGGTGCTTAAGTTGTGAGCTTGCTGCGCAGCGTCAGTTTCTGAGGTAGTTGCTGTAATTGAGAGTGCACTACCCAGATGTAGTTGCTTGAGTTTGAGCTCGAACTCGGTGATGGCACCGGAGGCCGTCGCTCGAGTTTGAGCTCGCTGCTCGGTGCTTGTGGCACCGAAGCTGGTCGTCGCTCGATGGGGGAACCCAGTTTCCTCCGGTCGCAGAGGGGTGGGTGGGTGGGGTGAGGGGGCTTTCTTACCGATGGTCGTAGCCTTACCCTTCGGAGAATGGCTCACTGCTCGGTGGTCAGGGAATAACCAGAAAACACAAACACTAATGAAGATGCTACAATAGCTATCTCTTTCTAGTACCAACATTACTAGAACATATGTTAGGCGTATCCTTTATAGAGATCCGGTAGATGCAAAATTTCGTTGTAGAAATTGTATATTAAGTGTTTATCTGATAGCTTATACTCTGCTTTATTTCAATATCACACATCTAAAGATTTGTGAAGCGCACTCGAAACACGTTATAATCTTGATAATGCAGGTATAGAATGCAACAATATTTTTAACCTCCACAAATTTAAAATAGATGCTAACAAACCCTTTAACCCTCAACTCTATCAACTAGATGAAATGCTAGCCAAAATTTGACCTGATGGTTCAATTGTTTTTTAAAATTATTTGGTAGCATGTCTCATAGATTCTTTGCCCGATTCTTGATCTCCTTTTAATTATGTCAATGTTGTAAATTTAAAATTTCAATTTCATCCATTGAATTCTGATATTTCAATTATGTAAATGTTTTAAATTTAGAATTTCAATTCCATCCATTAAATTCTGACATACAGCCGAACAACGGATTTACTAATTCCAACTCATGTGAATAGAATTCATGCATTCAGCTGAACAACATAATTGGAAATGAGTTCAATTCCAATTCCCGAGTGAATTTGAATTGGGTCAATTCCAATTATTGTCAAACGAACGAAGCCTAAGAGATCATGCTTCAAAAGTGAACCTAACTGAATCCGATTCAAAAGTGAACCCTTAAACCAAAGGGGAAGAAAGTACCGTAAGAAGTTATTTCGTCCGGGTTCCCAAAACCCAAAATATAACCACAATTTCAAATCGGGTCATCCCAAGCCAAATTCCAGAAAATGGAATGGGCATTTTGTTTGTGTTCATACAAAACATTTGTCCACCAATTGCTTCTACAAGAAAACATAATGGTGACAGTAAGCTTAATATCATCAAGACACAAGCTAATATGATTCAAACACCAAACTAGTATATCTTCAGGTAAAACTATACGCCTTGTCATCTTTTCACTACTTCGGATTGATGATTTGATTTCAGGTAAAACATGCGGTTGGAAAGCTTGTTTTGAGTTGCCGGCAATGGGTAACAATGCTTTGGATCGAGAGGACAACAAAGTGGAGACATATTTCTCTTATTGCCATCTCCAGGTAGATGATCATGAATGTTAGACACCTATCTTCTCTGAGTTCTCAAGGTATCGATAAACCTCGCTCATAAACTAGGTTCATGTTGGATTTGTATATATGTGGGAAGATATTGTCTTTAATGGAACATTTGATGTTGAAGTAACACCACTGACCCCTCCTACAATTTCTTACCCAAGTCGCCACAAATAAACACTTATATTTTGATTTTGGAGCGCCATGGACGCGAATTTAACATGTGGATTGTCTCTCTTATTTGTTGGTGGTGAGTGGAAATTACTCGGATCGATTATGCTAGAAACTCATTGACATTTTACTAGAAGATTATTCCTTGAAAAGAGCCTCACGAAGCTCTCATTAGTGTTATAATCTTCACAAATTATAGACACTTCTAAGTATACTAATATGTGGGCCCAGTTAGGCCCCCTAAGCCCGGCCCGGGCCCAGGCGGGCTTTGCCCGGGCCCGGGCCTCGGTGGGCTTTTTTCGGGCCGGCCCCCTGGGCCCGGTTTTTTTGAACAAGTCTATCACTAAGTAATTTTAATTAATTTATTATTCATTCGGTCCTTGACCTGAGTGTTGGAACCTTAGTTTTGATTTGAGTTAGGATCCACCTTTAGTATCCAAGTTTATATCATAACTCATATTATAACTTAGATTAATTATCATTAAGAAAGAAGGCTGCAAATAGACATATAAATAAAAGGCTGAAAATAATATATATATATAATATACTGAGAAATATATATATATATAATAGGCTAAATAATATAAGAGAAAATATTATAAGAGAAAATATTATAAGAGAAATTAATATAAGATAATATAAGAGAAGAAATGTATTTCGGTTATTCACTACGTTCGACGAACGTCGAACGGAGCTTAGCATTCGTCGGACGGCGCCCGACGAACAGATTATATTATAACAGCGCTCAACAATTTAGCAAGGAAGCTGCGGTCGATCGACGAAATCGGAACAGCGGTCGACTAATGACGAACAGCGGTCGACGAATTCCAACAGATGTTCAGAAACAGTAAATTTAATAATCCGGTCGACGAACCAAATGATGAGCTCGACGAAAGTAGAGCTCAGCTCGACGAAATTTAGACAGTATTATATTTCTTATTTCTTATATGCTGTCAGACTTTATTAAAGCAATATTTATTTATTTTATTTTATATATTGCTATATTTATTGCTTTTCTGAAATAGTCGTTGCAGCATTAATTAATACAGTCGTTGCAGACATTAAATAAGGTAGCCGTTGCAGCAAGAATTCAAACAACTATACAACAGCAGAATATATTACAGCAGATAATATATATCAGAATATATATATAGCTGTTATCTCTCGGCAGCATATACACAATAGAATAGAACAGAACATATAGTTTATATTGTTGTACAGGAAAAGAAAGAAGAAGATATACAGAGGAGCAAAAAGAAGAACAGATCCAGATTATATTATCTTCTTTTTGCTAACATATTTCTTGCAGATCTTCTACAACCTGAGACACAAAATCAATATCATTTGCTCAGGGAGAAGAAGAAGAACAAATCACAATCTAGAGAAGAAGCTCCATACTCAAAGCTGTCATCTAAACTAAATCAGACAGGGGGAGCCTTCTTCAACATCATCTTCATCAAGAGTCTTCTCAGCACAAAAAAGAAGAACAATAAATCTTTCCCTTTCTCCTTCCACATCTTGTACAGGGTTAATACTCTCTTCAAAAGTATAACTCCCTGGTGGCAAGACATCTGATCAAAAAATCTAGTTGGTTTTGAGCACCTGATCAAAAGCTCTATGGCGTGTGGACACCCTATCAAAATCACCTTGGTGTGAGGGCACCTGATCAACAACCTCCTAGTGGAATCCTACCAAGTGTGGTAGAAGAGTGGATGTACCCAGTTGGGGGGAACTACTATATATCTTATGTCATCTGGATTGCTTGGTTTGCTTGTTGTTTATCTTATGTTTTATTTGTGCTGTATTTTATTTATGCATTCTAACTGTTTGTTTTAATTACTCATACAGAAAACTCATATATATATATATTTATATATATCATTTATTTTAAAACAAAGTTAAAAAAGAGTTTTAATAACATATATAAGAACTAAGACTCTCATTTCACTGAGGATCTTTATTAGCAACCTAGATGACCATATTCAATGTTTTATCTACAAACCTTTGCTTATATGGGGGTTTCTTCTTCATCAAATAAATCAAAGTGTTCATAAACCTATAGATATGACAATTTGGAGAAATATTAAAATCTGATCTTGAACGAAATCATTAATGGTTGAATGTAATTGACGCAAATGTACTGGCTCTATAGATTTCTAAGGATTACAGTTTCAACATTTACATGTCATCGACTACTCATATGTGACCTTAATGCCATTGAGAAGTCTTATGACGAAGATTTGCATTCTCTCTGGTTGAGTCAATCCCTTAAATGCAATATTATTGCATAAATAATGGAGGTGGCAAAATCATTACTCATTAGGAAGAACAAATACCACTCCACTTGTTAGTATGATTTTCTTTATACAATGTCATAAGAAATAATATTATGCCTTAAGTTGTAAAAATATAATCAACAATCAAAATCATAATCAAAGGATGCAATATATTATTCTTCCCAACATAGAATGGATGACAAGGTAGAATTATAGAGATAAGTAAAACATTATCCATTAACTTAATTTTGTAAAGCAAGCATAGAAAGATATAGTAATTTCTCTTGTAATTAAAACTCAAATATGATAGACAATGTTCATTTTTTTGGCGTATACACGACAATTGGGCTTCTGACATTGTAAACACCGTCACTCCATATCAAAGAAGCTGAAAGAATGGTCTTTTCGGCATGCCCTTCAATCTTCACGACAAATGACTTTTTCTCCAGAAGTGCTTCGAAAGATAAGATGTTTGGCTCAACAATGATCTTTATAGAAGCAGGTGCACTTACCATAGCCTTGTAAATGGATTTCGGCATTCCCACATTAGTGACTGTTCTCTGGAAGGAATTTGAGAACGATTTTCCATGTTTAACTAACAAAGCAACAGAGGGATAGTTGAGATCTAACACGGTTCCATTTGTTGCGGAGGTGCAAACACTATTATCCCCGGTGACAGCTCTGAGATTTTTGGTGCTATAGCCTTGAGCGCATAACATCTTTATATAGTCTTTCTCATCAACATCATAGACCAGGCCAGGCTTCACAGCTACGAGTGGATTTATTTGTCCTGCACCGTAGGCGAATTCCGCATCGACATTCTTAGTGGGACTCATCACATAAGCTGCAGAAGATTGAACATTTAGAGCTTCCCAAAAGATGAATGTAAACATAAGCTTGGAAGGGTACAATTAATGGCAAAGCTTGCAAATGCTGAAGAGTATACTGTGAAAAATATTACCAGTGGTAATAAGCGCAGATTTTATGGCAGCAGGAGACCAAGTTGGATTAAATGACTTTACATAAGCGGCTGCCCCGCTCGCATGAGGGCAAGCCATTGATGTACCTGACGCAAGCCAATAATCTACACCGCCCCATGCTGCTAAAATGTTAACTCCCGGTGCTGCTAAGTCTGGCTGTTAATAATAATGTCAAATAGACGAAGTCCATTCAAATATTAGGTGCATGCTAAGAAAATAAATTTACATATACATTAACTACCTTAAGTATATTGGAGGTTACAAGATTTGGTCCACGAGATGAGAAGGATGCCACAAATGGTGCCTCTGGGTCGAACACTGCCTGACTCTTTGAAATGGTTGCAGTAGGATAGCTGTAATACAATTAAAGAATTAGTTGTGATTTTGAGATTAATTCAAGTACTACAACAAATAATAAAAACCTCGATTTTTGTGTGTAATTGAGAACTTTTGTGCTATCATTTGATCCCAGCACTGCAACAGGAAGAGAGAATGCATGAGCAACATCATTTGCGCCATCATTATGCATAATTGCTCCAACGGCACCAGCGAGCTTTATCTCACTTCCTGCAACTTCATTGCAAAAAACTACTTTCCCCTTCACTAATCCGCTGTCCAACGTCCCTAAAGCACAAGTGCTGCGCACCAGAATTAAAGAAAATTATATGGCATTAATGCATTTGAGCATATAAAGGAATAGAAATGTCTGGTTCACCTTGAATTGGATGGGGAAACACCTGATGAAGGTGCATCTCCACCGTATATTAAAGGATACATCACATCATTCAAGCTGAGCTTGGTGATTGCCAAACCCTGTATAACCATTTATAAAGATTTTATTGTGATTGTAGTGCCTCCTAACAGATGAGAAATTAAATCCAACAGAAATTTGGTTCTTTTCAATAGCATGCAGGTTACCTGGTAAACTTGACCATCACCAAGCTTGGCTTTGGTAACAAAGTTACGGTCAATGCTGCTCGCTGCTACAGTCAACATCCACGGCGCAAAATTTCTAAGTGTGGAGCTGTCAGGACCATAGTTTCCGGCCGCGGCTGAAGTGAGGATATTTTTCTTCATCGCATGGAAAGATCCGATAGCTATACTGTCCTCGAAGTAGTCTTCGCCGCCTTCGAAGGGGACCAAAGAAATTGAGATTATGTCGACGCCATCAGCGATGGCGTCATCGAAGGCAGAAAGTATGTCGATATCATAATATGTATTACTCCAAATAACTTTGTAGGCTGCGATTCTTGCTGACGGTACGCCTCCGTGGGCGGTGCCCTCGGCAAGTCCCCAAACACTAGCATGGGGGACACCCCCGCCCGCCGCAATGGAGGATGTATGAGTTCCGTGGCCAAGAGTGTCTCGCGGCGAGGGTATTTCTCCGTCGCCAATGTCAAGGGTAACATTGAAGTTATAATATCGAGCTCCAATGATCTTGCTGCACTCAGATGATCGTGTTAATTATTAATGTGGCATTTTAGTATTTATAGTATCTATATCTATTATTATATAAAATAGTTTAAAGAGGCAGCTTGGTATTACACCATCAACTCATCAAGCAAGCTAATAATGGCCGCTAATTTTATTTATAAATAAAAAGGCAATCAAAAGGCAACTTGGCTCCACGATCGAAGAGAATGCGTTCGTCTTCTTCTGGTTCGCCGATCGAAGGAGCAGGCGGAGGCTGGGAGGACGAGTTTAAGGTTTTTTGCTTGTGCAATAAAACTTGTCCAAAACTTGGATGATTATAAATTAGGAGACATTTCTCATTTTATAGGCCCCAAAGAGGTTTCCCTCCAAAGTACAGAAGTTTTTAGACTCCCACTATTGTATATTATTCTATACACTTCTAGCATGTGCAGGATACATGAATACTCTAGAATTATCCGCCATCTTACTATGTACAAGGCTCCGAATTACTCCGGAATCTTCCTGGGCTTTAACCTCAAAATGCTGATCTGTGACGTATCGCTCCATTCCGTCGCCCTTCGATATCCCACGTCCGGTAGCTGCTTCACAGGGTTGAGAAAACCTGCACCGACGACCTTCGCTAGGAGGGCTCTCAAATCTTGCCTCCACTGGGTTTGCGGGATGAAACATTGATATGTACTCGTTAATAAATAAGAGAAACATGTTTTCTCGTTTCATTACTCCATGTGGCTTATTTGTATGCGCCGCCTTCATCGAACGGAAACTAGTATTACCAGGCTCCTCATTAATACGACATTCATAAGCTCTCATGGCTGGGAAATCCCTTCTCAGATCCTCCAACGGTTAGACTCCTCAATAAAGTTTAGGGTCCGTTTGTTGGAACGGAATTAGCTTTTTGGAATTTGCATTAACGATTAGAAATCCAATTCTAATGTTCCGCGCGACGGAATTTACGCGGATATTGATTTTTATGTGAAAACCCACGACTTTGACCTTAAGCTAAAAAATCAAATCCTCAATTCTTACATCCGCCCATGGGTTTTCCGCATAATTGAGTGTTTTCACCTGAGTTTTTTTAGCCTAATCACGCGTTTTCCCTCGGGCATACGTTTTTCGGTCGGGCGTGTGTTTTTCGATCGGGCGCGTGTTTTTTTTGTCGGGCGTGCATTTTTTGCTCATGCGAGTATTTTTTCGCCGAGACATGCATTTTTTCGCCCAGGCGGGCGTTTTTCACCTGGTAGTGCGACTTTGTGCTCGGGAGCGTGTTTTTCACCCATGCGCGTATTTTTCTCCCGGGCCCGCGTTTTTTGCCTGGCCGGGAATTTTTCACCAGGACGTGCACTTTTCGCCCAAGCGCGCGTTTTTTGTCCGAGAGCGCGTTTTTCGGCTAGGCGCACGTTTTTCGACAGGGCGCGCGTTTTTCAGCCGGGCGCGCAATTTTTCGGATGGGCGCGCGTTTTTCGCCCGAGAGCGCGTTTTTCGCACGGGCGTGCATTTTTCGCCCGCGCGCGCATTGTTTGCCTGCGGGCGCATTTTTCACCCGCGCGCGCATTGTTTGCCTACGGGAGCATTTTTCGCCCGCGCGCGCATTTTTCGCCTGGGAATGCATTTTTCGCCCAGGCACGCTTTTTTCGCACAATCGCACCTTTTCCGGTCGACTTGGCATATTTTGGCAGGCCAGGCATTTTTCGCCCGGGGGCGAATTTATCACCCGAGCGCGCGTTTTTCGCCCAGGAGCGCATTTTTCAACCGGGCGCGCGTTTTTCGACTTGGGCAAGCATTTTTCGCCCGGGCGCATGTTTTTCGCCCGGGGGCGCGTTTTTCGCTCGGGCGCGCCTTCTTCGCCTGGGCGCACCTTTTTCGGCCCGGGGCACGTTAATTGACTAGGGAGCGCGTTTTTTGGTCGGGTCGCGTTTTTCTCCCTTAAGCGCGTTTTCCGCGCAAGGACGCATTTTTCGCATGGGTGTGCGTTTTTCGCCCATGCACGGGGTTTTCGACCACGCACGGGGTTTTTTCCCGGGATGCGCGTTTCTCGCCCGGGCGCACATATTTCTCCAAACCGCGATTATTTCGACCCGAGCGTGCGTTTTTTGCTAGGACGCGCATTTTTCGATGGGGCACGTGTTTTTCGTCCCACCGCGTGTTTTTTGCCCGGGTCACAAAACGCACGCTTGGGCCGAAAAACCCGCGCTGGGGCGAAAAGCGCGCGCCCGGGGAAAAAACGCGCCCCTGGGCAAAAAATGTGCACCCGAACAAAAAATGCACTCCCGACCGATGAACTCGTGATCGGGCGAAAAACTCACACCCTGGCGAAAAACACGCGCCCTAGAGAAAAATGCACGCCTGGGCAAAAAACACGCACCCGTGCCAAAAAACGCGCTTGGTCGAAAAACGTGCATCTTAAAACATATTATGCAATTTAATGCATTCGGCGCTGACGCCTATTTTGGATTTTATAAAATTATTGTGTTGAAGCCAGGAAAATCCTGACTCCAAAATTCGGATCAATGCAGTCGGAGGCTACTCGCCCAGCGGTCTAGCAAGAGACGGCTTGACTGACAATGATGAAGGGACCGGGACAGCAACAATAGGACCCCAGGCGCTGCGGCAGGGAAGTCCCACCACGTACCCGGAAGCTCAAAGGAGACTCCTCCTCCACAACCAATAAATGGCCGAGCAGGATACGAGGAGGGCACCAACTTGGCGAGTAACAAAGATGACGGTCGAGGGCCGCGGTCAAGGACTCAGGGGGAAACCTTCGAAAATAGTGTTTCGGAAGCTCAGCCAAAGGTGTCAATCCAAGTACCCCTGGAGTCCTATTTATAGGAAAACCAAAGGGTAAGGGGCTATTTATAGCCCACACCCTGCCCGGCGTCTACGCGACATTGAGGTGAACCTCGCCTGGATTCGGCGAGTATCCGCTATGGTCGCCCACCTGGCGAGTATTAGGGTGATGCTCACACATGCTCGTTTATACTCGCACATGCCTTCTGCTGCTCCTGCTTATTGAGCTGTCTTCAATCTCTAACTCTTGCCTTCTGTGTTGACCTTTGACTTTGACCCTTTGCCTACGGGGCTTGAACTGGGTCCCACCCTTGGAGAATATGGGTTGTACATATTGTATAATGTTAATTCCAATACCAATTCCATCATTTAAACGAACAACTTTTGTGCCTCAGTTCCAATTCCGTTGACTGAATTCAATCTTACAGCTGAACAATATAATTGGAATTTTGTACAAAGCCAATTCCTGCAGATATTGGTTTTCGTCGAAAAACCAATTCCAGAAAGTCAATTCCGTTCAAACGAACAGACTCTTAGGGGTTTTGCTTGGTCCTGTCCGGCAGCGGCTTGTTGTGGTTTCTGCAAGAGTTTCGGTGTTAGCGAGGGATATTCTTTCTAAGTGAATGGTTGTTGTGTCGACCTTGTACGCGACTGGTGGCCTGTCCTATGCGGAAGTCACCGACAAGATAGATCTTCCTTTTTCAATGGGGTATTCCGTTGCGGCCCCTGGTTTCGGCTCCCTATGGGCGTCTCTGAACTAGGTTCATGCATGGGGACATTAACAGAGCAGAGTGTCACGGAGCAACATTTTGGGGTTAAGCCCCAGGATGATTCCAGAGAAATCTAGAGACATGGACATAAGAAGATGGAAGAGAATTCTAGAATATTCATGTATCTTGTACATACTAGAGATGTATAGAATAATCTAGAATAGTAGGAGTCTAGAATCTTCTGTACTTTGGAGGGAAACCTCTTTGAGGCCTATAAAAGGGGAAGACCTCCTCATTTGTATATCATCCAAGTTTTGGGACAAGCAATAGAGTTCTTTGAGTTCTTTCACTTGTGAGCTTTCTCTTGAGTTGTTTTTCCACTCTTCTCTTTATCACCACCTAGTTCTTGCAGGAGAGGCTGACTTAGCTTGGCTACGCGGAGTGACAAAGAGGAGCTAAGGCCGCACGGGAGCTTGTAAGGAGACAAGTCTGTGACAGTTGGTATCAAAGGCAGGTTGACTCAAGTTCGTGGTTGGTGCACATGAAGATTAGATGGCCGGTGAAATGGACAACTCAAGCGTGGAGGAGCGCGGCAGGGAGGCTGTGCAACAAGCTAAAAAGCAGAAGCGAAGCCAAAGCAAATCTCGTGAGGAAGCACATTTGGATCTCGTGTTGGTGGATTGGGACAAGCGCATGACGGCGGTGGAACAGGACCACTTAGATGTTCGCGGAGAACTAGAGGTCGTCAAGCAAGTGCTACCGGCTTGCAGAGAGCTGGAATTGTTGAAGGCCCAAATCCAAGCCTGCCTTGGTGCGAATGCGGAGCTTACTCATAGGTGTGATCAGCTTGAGGATGACTATGAGGAGCGGATTGCCAAATTAGAGGAAGAATTGGCCTTGTGCAAGAGAGCCATTGCTAATGGAGGAAATGGTGGGGTTGTGGCAAACCAAAGGATCGATGTGTTGAAGTTAAAACCCTTCTCGGGGAATAGGGATGCCAAGGAAGTTGAACACTTCCTTTATCAAATGGAGGTCTACTTTGAAGGATGCAACATTACGGATGAGGCGTTGAAGGTAAAAACTGTGAGCTATTATCATTCAGATATTGCGTCTCTTTGGTGGCAACAGAAGCTTGCAGATATCAAAAGAGGTACACGCAACCTGGACACTTGGGAAGAGTTCAAGGTCGAACTCAAGAGGCACTTCTATCCAGAAAATGTCGCAAACGAGGCAAGGAAGAAGCTGAAGGAGTTTAAGCAAAAGGGATCAATCACGGAGTATGTGAAGGAGTTCCAAAACTTGATGCTCATGATGCTAGGTATGTCCGAGGATGATCAACTATTTAACTTCAAAGATGGTCTCCAGAATTGGGTGAAGCAAGAAGTGCATCGTAGGGATGACAAGACGCTTGATGAAGCAATTACGGCGACCGAGGAGATGACAGAATTCCAAAGGCCAGCAGATACGGCTACAAAGAAAGGATACAAAAATGACCACACAAAAGGTGGGGGAGAAGGGCCAGGGTCGCGGAGACCGCCTAGGGGAGATCGAAACCCCAACTATGAAAAGGACACGAATGGGGGAGTCAAGAGATTTACACCAAAAGGAGGATGCTACCTATGCAAGGGACCACATATGATGAGCAAATGCCCGGAGCTTGGTTCACTCGCATCATTACAAGAGAAGGATGCAAGCGAATCCGAGAATGAAGAAGGTACAAACCAAATCTGCTCCTTGCAACTTCTAAATGTTTTGAATCTCAAACAAGCAAAGAAGGTGGCAAGCAAAGGACTTATGTTCGTGGAAGCCTTGATCAACAACAAGTCTTCCAAAGCCTTGGTGGACACAGGCGCAACACATAACTTTATGACGGAGGAAGAAGCTAGGAGGCTTGGCCTTCATGTGACCAAGTGTGATGGATGGATCAAAACCGTGAACGGGAAGGCGAGGCCGCTATCAGGAGTGGCCAGAGGCGTGGAACTTCGCTTGGGAACATGGAAGGGTCAAGTGAACTTCTCAGTCGCAACGATGGATGATCACAAGGCTGTATTGGGCATGGACTTCTTTGAAATGGTGAGTGCGATCGTGATGCCAGCATGTCGCTCAGTTTGCATCATGGAGAAGGGGGCAACATGCATGGTCCCCATGGTGGAAGGACCAACAACAGGAGCCAAACAACTATCGGCGATGCAACTAGCTAAGGGTGTTAAGAAAGGTGAGCCGACTTTCTTAGCAACCTTGAAGGAAGAAACAGAGGAACCCGTGGAGATAGTGCCCCCACTTATTGCGGAAGTCCTTGAGGAGAACAAGGATGTGATGCCCGCAGAGCTGCCGAAGAAGTTGCCTCCCCGCAGGGAGGTAGACCATAAGATCGAGCTAGAAATGGGAGCAAAACCACCGGCGAAGGCTCCATATCGGATGGCTCCACCCGAGCTCGAGGAGTTAAGGAAGCGGCTGCATGAGCTGCTTGATGCGGAAAGGATTAGACCGTCAAAGGCCCAATTTGGTGCACCATTGCTCTTTCAAAAGAAGAAGGATGGTACCTTGCGGTTATGCACGGACTATCGGGCATTGAATAAGGTAACTATCAAAAACAAGTATCCAGTACCGTTGATTGCTGAATTATTTGATAGACTTGGAAGTGCAAGAATATATACGAAGATGGATTTACAAAACGGATACCACCAAATGCGGATCGCAGAAGGGGATGAGCCAAAGACTACATACGTGACAAGGTATGGATCATTCGAGTGGTTGGTGATGTCATTCGGCCTAACCAACGCACCCGCTACATTTTGTACCTTGATGAATCAGATATTCCATCCCTACTTGGACCAGTTCGTGGTAGTATACTTAGACGACATCATCGTCTATAGTAATACAATGGAGGAGCATGCTAAACATCTTCGCCTAGTGTTCCAAGTGCTGCAAGAGAATGAACTATACGTCAAACGGTCAAAGTGTTCCTTTGGTCAAGAAGAGGTGCATTTCCTTGGACATGTCATTGGACATGGCCAACTGAAGATGGACATGGCCAACTGAATATGGACATGGACAAGGTTCGGGCAATCATCGAATGGGAGCCGCCAACAAAGGTGACGGAGCTGAGATCATTCTTTGGTTTGGTGAACTACTATAGGCGGTTCATACTGGGGTACTAAAAGAGAGCGGTGCTGCTTACGGACCTGCTCATGAAAGAGAAAGCTTGGAGCTGGACGGAGGAATGCAAACAAGCTTTTGAGGACATGAAAAGGGCAGTAAGCACAGAGCCAGTATTTGCCCTACCAGATTTCGGAAAAAAGTTTTAGCTGCATACAGATGCATCGGACTTTGCTATTGGAGGGGTGTTGGCGCAAGAAGGACACCTGATTGCATTTAAAAGCCGCATATTGAATGAGGCGGAGCGGCGCTATACCGTGCAAGAGAAGGAGATGACGGCCATCATACATTGCTTGCAGGTATGGAAGCATTACCTGCTTGGATAACAGTTCATGATCAAGATCGACAATGTGGCGACTACCTACTTTCAAACCCAAAAGAAATTGTCGGCGAAGCAAGCAAGATGGCAAGACTTCTTGGCGGAATTTGACTTTATCCTGGAACACAAACCGGGCAAGGACAATGTTGTGGCAGATGCACTTAGCCGCAAGGCAGAGCTAGCGGCAATCTCAACAGTGAAGAGCGACGTGTTGGAGCAAGTGAGGAGTGGATTGGAGAAAGACCCGCTGGCTAAGCAACTCATGCAACTAGCCAAAGAAGGTCAGGCAAAGAGATTTTGGTTAGAAGATGGATTGCTCTACACTAGAGGAGAAGGATGTACATCCCAAAGTGGGGAAACCTACGGAGGGACTTGATCAAGGAGTGCTATGATACCAAGTGGGCTGGACATCCAGGGCAAAAACGCACTTTAGCTTTGATGGAGGATTCCTACTACTGGCCACAGATGAGGGAAAGCATTGAGCTTTACGTGAAGACATGTCTTGTTTATCAACAAGGCAAGGTGGAGAACAAGCAACCGACGGGACTCTTGAAGCCATTACGCGTGCCAGAGTATCCATGGGAGATGGTGACGCTTGACTACATCAACGCATTACCCAAGTCTGAAGGTTGTGGATCTATCTTGGTGGTGGTAGATCGTTTTTATGAGTATGGAATGACCTTCATGTTGAAACCAGAGAATTGGCCTCGACGTTCGAAAGGGAGATGCAGCTAACCCTTACTTGGCCCGAGCTAGACCCTTGACCAGTTACTAAGAACCGAAGAACCTTACCCTTGAAGAACACCTAAGTCCGCAAATGGACCCCATAAGCTGCAGCGTGGAGGTCCCACCACATACCCGGATGCTCACAAGAAACTTCCCCTCCCAAGTCAATGCTGAGCCTGGGCACCTTGAAGGGCACTAAAGGTCACCTCACCGTCCACCTTCAATGACAGGGGGAGGGAGGGGTAGTGCTTGCTCACAACACTCACGCGAGGGAGGGGGTACCAACATCCCTTCCCAAGGTGCCCATGGTGGTCTATTTATAGACTTCCCAAAATTGGGCTGCGGATATCCAAAAATCTACTATCCGCAGCTCAACAACGAACTTGAACGATCAAAACAGGAGGGGGCGAGTGGAGCTTGAGACGTTCACTCCCCCCTTACCGGGGGTCGAATGAGTGGACCGGGGTCTACCACCCTGATTGAGCAAGTGGACCTCACGGTCCACTCAACCCACCTGGCGAGTGGACCCTTGGTCCACTCGCCCCCCGGTCGAGTGGAGCACAGGTCCACTTGCCCACGGGCTTGGGGCAAGTGGACCCTAGGTCCACTCGCCCCCACTCGGGCGAGTGGACCAAGGGTCCACTCGCCCGGGTCCTTGGGCGACTGGACCAAGGGTCCACTCGCCTGGGTCCTTGCTCGAGTGGACGCAAAGTCCACTCGTCCAAGGAGATCTTCCCCCCGGTCCTTCTCTTTTTGGTTTTTGCCGACCTCTGATGGGTCGGTCTGCTGCGCAACGGTCACTCTCTCTACCACGACCTCATCTGCGTCGGGTCACACCGACTCAGAAAATATGAGGGTTGTACACAATCCCCGCTCTTTTTGAGCTTGCCTTAAGCTCGAAAAGAAAGTCCAACCCACCTATTTGACGAGTAGGTGGGACCTTAGGGGAATCCACGAAGGGCCCTGCCAACGGGATACTCCTGCCGAGCTTTTCAGCTGAACCTGATTTGAGGCGGAAGGCAAACCTTTCTCCACTTAACAACCCTCCTGTGAGCCGAGCTCAACTGGAGGTGGAGAAAGCTCAACACCTTAGGTCGAACTAAACTCGACCTGAGGTGGAAGAAAAACTCAACACCTCTAGTCGAGCCGAACTTGACCTGAGGTGGAAGGCAAACCTTTCTCCACTTAACAACCCTCCTGTGAGATGAGCTCAACTGTATGTGGAGAAAGCTCAACACCTTAGGTCGAACTAAACATGACCTGAGGTGGAAGAAAAACTCAACACTTCTAGTCGAGCCGAACTCGACCTGAGGTGGAAGGCAAACCTTTCTCCATTTAACAACCCTCCTGTGAGCCTAGCTCAACTGGAGGTGGAGAAAGCTCAACACCTTAGGTCGAACTAAACTCCACCGGAGATGAAAGAAAAACTCAACACCTCTAGTCGAGCCGAACTCGACCTGAGGTGGAAGGCAAACCTTTCTCCACTTAACAACCCTCATGTGAGCCGAGCTCAACTAAAGGTGGAGAAAGCTCAACACCTTAGGTCAAACTAAACTTGACCTGAGGTGGAAGAAAAACTCGACACCTCTAGTCGAGCCGAACTCGACCTGAGGTGGAAGGCAAACCTTTCTCCACTTAACAACCCTCCTGTGAGCCGAGCTCAACTGGAGGTGGAGAAAGCTCAACACCTTAGGTCGAGCTAAACTTGACCTGAGGTGGAAGAAAAACTCAACACCTCTAGTCGAGCCGAACTCGACCTGAGGTGGAAGACAAACATTTCTCCACTTAACAATCATCCCGTGAGCCGAGCTTAACTGGAGGTGGAGAAATCTCAACACCTATGGTCGATCTAAACTCGACCTGAGGTGGAGGAAAAATCAATATCTTCCCAAACCAATTGGGGGCGGAGAACCAGTCCACGTCCTAGGTGCTTACCTCACCTGGAAGCGGAGGAACTCAACCATCTTACCAAACCAATTACCCTTTCTGAAGTCTTACCTGCAGCAAGTCGACCCGATGAGCCTCCCATTTATCGGCATTACTGAGCCCGGTGAATGGTCTCTAGTCGGGGATCTTACTGATTGGAGGCGGAAGTACCCGTCTACATCCTAGGGGCTTAGCTTACCTGGAGACAGAGGAACTCAACACCCTCCTAATCTAGCTACCAAGTAGCAAGTCGACCTGATGAGTCTCCCATCTGCCGGCATGACTGAGCACGGAGAATGATCTCTAGTCGGGGATCTTACCGATTGGAGGCGGAAGTACCCGTCTACGTCCTAGGGGATTAGCTTACCTAGAGGCAGAGGAACTCTACACCCTCCCAATCCAGCTACCAAGTAGCAAGTCGACCCGATGAGTCTCCCATCTGTCGGCATGACTGAGCCCGGAGAATGGTCTATAGTCGGGGATCCTACCGATTGGAGGCGGAAGTACTCGTCCACATCTTAGGTGCTTACCTTCACCTGGAGGCAGAGCAACTCAATGCCCTCCCAATCCAGCTACCAAGTAGCAAGTGGACCCGATGAGTCTCCCATCTGCCAGCATGACTGAGCCCGGAGAATGGTCTCTAGTCGGGGATCTTTCTGATTGGAGGCGGAAGTACCCGTCTGCGTCTTAGGTGCTTACCTTCACCTGGAGGCAGAGGAACTCAACGCCCTTCCAATCCAGCTACCAAGTAGCGAGTCGACCTGATGAGTCTCCCATCTGCCGGCATGACTAAGCCCGGAGAATGGTCTCTAGTCGGGGATCTTACCGATTGGAGGCGGAAGTACCCGTCTGCGTCTTAGGTGCTTACCTTCACCTGGAGGCAGAGGAACTCAACGTCCTTCCAATCCAGCTACCAAGTAGTGAGTCGACCCGATGAGTCTCTCATCTGCCGGCATGACTGAGCCCGTAGAATGGTCTCTATTCAGGGATCTTACCGATTGGAGGCGGAAGTACCCGTCTGCGTCTTAGGTGCTTACCTTCACCTGGAGGCAGAGGAACTCAACGCCCTCCTAATCCAGTTACCAAGTAGCGAGTCGACCCGATGAGTCTCCCATCTGCCGGCATGACTGATCCCGGAGAATGGTCTCTAGTCGGGGATCTTACCTAAGATACTACCTCTAAATATTTCTCACTTGTAACGAGGAGGTTACATATTACAACGCGTCTTCTTGCGCCTACTTGGCCACATGCAACTCGGCCATCTACTTCATCACCTCCGCTACTTTCTTCGTCTTCTTATTCCTTCTCTTTATCTTGGCCCCTCCTGCTTCTTTGGTCAACCTGGAGGCAGAGGACTTGCTCTTGGAACCGATCTGCGTAGCTTCCCAACGTCTCCCCGTGCTTTTGTTGAATCAAGAACATGGATTCTGGCCCTTTCCTCCCCTTCTTTGAGGTGGGGAACCTCAACAAGAAACTCCGACATAGGTCCTTGAAGCTATAGATGGTACCTGATGGGAGCTGGTGGAACCAGTCTTTTGCCTCTCCCTTGAAAGTGATGGCGAAGAGCCTGCACTTGGAGGCGCCCGTTACTTGTCTGATCGAGACCATGTCTTCAAACCACTGGAGGTGCTGGAGAGGGTCGTCCTTCCCTGCGTAGTAAGACTTGTCCAGTTCGCTGAACCCGTCTGGAACGGGAGCCGAGGTGATCAGATCTCAAAAGGGACTTCCTATCTTCCCCGGCGAGTCGAAGGCGTTCTCTCCACTTCCCTACTGGGGTAGCCGGTCCCGGGAGAGCTGTTGAAAATCACTCTCGCTTGGAGACCCGAGCCCTCCCCTGCGGCAGGCTCCTTACCTTGCCGATGCGCTTGCTCCGCCTCCATAGGAGATGGCGAGGCGAGCACGGGTGCAGGTGGTGTCGAGCACTCGCCGTGAGTGGGGAGTGCGACCCTCAAGAGTTCCAAGATTGACTTCCTGAACTCGTCAAAGTCACCCTTATTCAAGTACTCGCTGGTAGGGGGTGAGTCCCCCCAGCTCATTGCTTCCATCCATGAGACTTTCCCAGAGCTTTCCGAACTAGCTGCTTCCACGCTCACCGCACCAGAATGTTGAGACCAGAGAACTGGCCTCGACGTTCGAAAGGGAGATACAGCTAACCCTTACTTGACCCGAGCTAGACCCTTGACCAGTTACTAAGAACCGAAGAACCTTACCCTTGAAGAACACCTAAGTTCGCAAATGGACCCCTTAAGCTATAGCGTGGAGGTCCCACCACATACCCGGAAGCTCACAAGGAACTTCCCCTCCCAAGCCAATGCTGAGCTTGGGCACCTTGGAGGGCACTAAAGGTCACCTCACTTTCCACCTTCAATGACAGGGGGGAGGGGTAGTGCTTGCTCACAACACTCACGCGAGGGAGGGGGGTACCCAACATCCCTTCCCAAGGTGACCATGGGGGTCTATTTATAGACTTCCCAAAATTGGGCTGTGGATATCCAAAAATCTACTATTCGCAGCTCAACAACGAACCTGAACGATCAAAACAGGAGGGGGCGAGTGGAGCTTGAGACATCCACTCCCCCCTTACCGGGGTTCGAATGAGTGGACCGAGGTACACCACCCTGACTGGGCGAGTGGACCTCACGGTCCACTCAACCCACTGGGGGAGTGGACCCTTGGTCCACTCGCCCAGCTGCCCGGGCGAGTGGACCTATGGTCCACTTGCCCATGGGCTTGGGGCGAGTGGACCCTAGGTCCACTCGTCCCCCACCTTGGGCGAGTGGAACTAAGGTCCACTCTCCCCCACTTGGGCGAGTGGACCAAGGGTCCACTCGCCCGGGTCCTTGGGCGACTAAGTCGGAGTCCATTCGAGCTTACTACCGGGAGGCAACCCCTCACACCGCACACGCTGGCAACCACGACAAAAGATGGAAGGAGCCCAGGTGCTTGGAAGATGGTTAAGTCATGGGAGGAACATGGTGACTTAGCTAGAGCATGCTTAGAGAAGGCCCGCAAGAGGATGAAGAAGTGGGTCGATGCAAAACGATGACCGATGGAATACTTAGTGGGATACAAAGTAATGGTGAAGCTATTACCCCAACAGTTTAAGGCCTTGCGTAGTGTACACAGAGGCTTGGTGCGGAGATATGAAGAACCATTTTCGGTTGTGGATAAGGTGGGTATGGTTTCTTATCTCCTTGACTTACCTAGCTCTTTGAAGATACATTTGGTGTTTCATGTGAGTATGCTTAAGCCATATTATGAGGATAATGAAGATCTTTAAAGAGGAGAATCTCAAAGAGCACCTCCCGTGGTGACTAAGTCGTTTGACAAAGCTTTAGACGAGGTGCTCACAAAAAGAGTGGTTCGAAGGAGAGGTGTGCCACCATGCACACAATACATGATCAAATGAAAGGGATTGGCAGAGTCTGAGACTACAGGGAGACATTGGAAGACTTGTGGCAGTTCAAGGACACCATTAGGCAGTACGAGGCGACGAGGACGTCACCAGGCTAGGTGGGGGAGGATGTCACGGAGCAACATTTTGGGGGTAAGCCCCAGGATGATTCCAGAGAAATCTAGAGACTTGGACATAAGAAGATAGAAGAGAATTCTAGAATATTCATGTATCTTGTACATACTAGAGATGTATAGAATAATATAGAATAGTAGGAGTCTAGAATCTTCTGTACTTTGGAGGGAAACCTCTTTGAGGCCTATAAAAGGGGAAGACCTCCTCATTTGTATATCATCCAAGTTTTGGGACAAGCAATATAGTTCTTTGAGTTCTTTCACTTGTGAGCTTTCTCTTGAATTATTTCCTCACTCTTCTCTTCATCACCACCTAGTTCTTGCAGGAGAGGCTTACTTAGCTTGGCTACGCTGAGTGGCAAAGAGGAGCTAAGGCCGCACAAGAGCTTGTAAGGAGATAAGTCCGTGACAAGGGTCTCCCCTGCATCTCACTTTGGTGGCTAAATGCTCTTATGGACGGCCTCCATTTTCCGCATTAAAAGGGCTAAATAATGCTCTTATGGCCGGCCTCTATTCATCGATATAACCTCGAATATGTGATTCTATAGGAGGAAACCTATTAAAAATCTAGAGATAAAGTGATTAAAGAGGGTGTCGAAAACACGATCATACTTCCACGCTTTGGTCAACAGTAAGAGGAATTTTGTTCAAATTAGTCGTATTACAGATATGAATGGGATCATGTTGGAATCTGAGGAGGATATATGCTCTGCTGCGGTCCTACACTTTTCTAATCTCCTTAATGCCGCCCTCTCCGGGGTGGACATGGAGATTCTTAAGCACATCTCTAAACTCGTCAACCCAAGTCATTGTCCTGCTCTCACGGCGCCGGTATATATCAAAAATTGAGGTACGCAAAATTGTTTTTTCTTTGCCTAAGGATAGCGCTCCCGGTTCGGATGGGTTAGGGGGTGAATTCTTTCAATTTTACTGGAATACTGTAAATCTTTGAATGAGGTCAACGACTTTATTAGCAGAGGATATCATGGTCACTTTTCACTTCCAACATTATTACACTTATTCCCAAAGTCAAATCTCCATCCAACCTTACTCAATTCCAACCTATCGCTGTTTCTCACTTCACCCTAAAGTTTAAAAATCATATTACCCGATTTTATATCGTTGGAACAAGACGCTTTTGTCAAAAATAGGTCGTTTTCAGAAAACATGGGTATTGTTCAAGAACTTGCATTTGAAATCAACAATGACACTAGAGGGCATGTGTATATATACCCGGCTATAATATTAGCCTCCCGTGCCCCGCGCGACAGTATCCGGCTCACGGTGGAAGCCCGCCCCCGGCAGGGGGACTTATATTAAATTTTTTGTTTTATTATTTTTAATTATTTTATTTTTTGTATTTTAAGTACATATGAACGGGTTGCGCTCGCATATGAGCGGGTTGCGCCCGCTATGAGCGGACTGCTCACGCATATGAGCACTTATTTTTATTCAAAACATATACATATGAGTAATTAAAATGATCATACAAAACATGAATCAATATTCTTATTTTTATTTTGTAAAAAAAAAAAATTTTAACCAAAAAAATCAATTTCTCTCTACCTCTCTCTCTCTCTCTCTCTCTCTCTCTCTCTCTCTCGCCCCCTCTCTCGCCCCCTCTCTCTCCCTCTCCCTCCCTCTCCCTCTCCCTCCCCCTCCCTCTCCCTCTCCCTCCCGCCCCCCTCCCCCCCCCCCCCCCCCCCCCCCCCCTCATGTAGGGATAGGAGCCCTATAAAATTCCCTCTCCCTCTCTCCACCTCTTTCTCCACCCGGCTAAAATATTAGCCCCCCGTGCCCCGCGCGACAGTACCCGGCTCGCGGTGGCACGCTTCGTCCGCCCCCGGCACACAGACTTATTTTAAATTTAGTGCATGTGGGGCCCCCCATGCCCCGCGCGACAGTACCTATCTCTCTATCTCTCGCTCTCCCTCACGGCTCCCGCGCCCTCTCGCCCCCTCTCTCTCCCCTCCCTCTCCCTCCCCCTCCCCCCTCTCTCCCTCTCATGTAGGGATAGGAGCCTCATAAAGATTCCTCTCCCTTTCTCCACCTCTCTCTCCTCTCTTTCTTTTTCTCTCTCCATTGTAAAGTTGAGATGCAAAATTTTGTCTCATTTTAAATGACCAATATTTATTGTACCACTTCAAACTACTTTCATATAGTAGTTAATATATATATCTTTAAGTGCTATATGCAAAAAGTTGCATTTGTTGCAACATTCAAAATTGACAAATATAACCTCATTCTTTTACTCCAATGACTTAAATATATATTATTAAAAAATTGAAATTCATAAAATATAATGGCTATTTATGTAATTACACTATATCCCTATAATAAAAATAATGATGGAAATTCATACAATTCAAAAGTTTTTAGTAGACCTCCTACACCTACTATGGTAGGTTATCACTAGACCTCCTAGACTACTTTAAAATGATTTTTTGTTAAAATATAAATATTTTTGAAAACATTTATAAAATATTAATTAAAATTTTTGTACGATCATTTTGAGTACTCATGTAACATCCCCCAAATAGCTAGACCCCTAAGTTGGTTTTGTCATGACTAGGTCATGACAAAACCCTAGGAAGAGCCCAAGTGAGAAGGAGAAAACCTAAGTGGTCTGCAAATAGCAATTTTCAGATACCAAGCCTAGGGTTGGACTTTAGGGCCCCACCTTGAACCTTGGCCCTACCTATACCTTCCTAACCCTTAAAGGAAGCCAATGGATCCCTAGCCACCCTTTGGGGTCAACCCAATTGGTTAATTTGACCAAAGTCAACTCAAGCTTAATTTAGGTCAAATTACCCTAATTTAACCTAATCAAGCCCAATCCATTCGGGCTAGGCCCAACTAAAGAGGTCCACCATCTGGTGGGCCTAGTAATTACTGAATTTACCACTTAAATTCTGTAATTTGTGACTAGGAGAGGGAAATTGGGAGTTTCCCCTAATTTAAAGAGAGAGAAAGTGGTCATTTAAGGAGGATTAATGGCATTCAAGGCAATTGATCCCTCATTCATCCCCGCCCCCCACACCCTCCATTCATCTCCTCTGACTGTTTCAAGAAGTTTAAGGGTCCGTTCGTTTGGACGGAATTGGCTTTCTGGAATTGGCATTGGAGATTAGAAATTCAATTCTAGTGTTCGGCGCAACGAAATTTAAGCGGATATTGGCTTTCATGTGAAAACCCATGGCTTTTACTATGAACTAAAAAGTCAAATAGTAATTCTTACCTCCGCCCATAGGTTTTCCGCATAATCAAATGTTTACACTAGAGTTTTTCAACCTACGCGCGAGTTTTTCGCCCGAGCGTGCGTTTTCCTGCAGGGTATTTTTCGTCAGGGCGCGTTTATTTCACCCGGGCGCATATTTTCGCCCGGGCGCATATTTTCGCCCGGGCGCGATTTTTTCGCCCGGGCGCGTTTATTTCGCCCGGGCGCGTTTTATTTCGGCCGGGCACGTTTATTTCGGCCCGGCGCGATTTTTTCGCCCTGGCGCGATTTTTTCGCCCGAGCGCGATTTTTTCGCCCGGGCGCGTTTTATTTCTCCCAGGCACATTTATTTCGGTCGGGCGCAATTTTTTGGCCCAGGCACGATTTTTTCGCCCGGGCGCGATTTTTTAGCCTAGGGCGCGATTTTTTCGCACGGCTGCGATTTTTTCGCCCGGGCGCGATTTTTTCGCCCTGGCGCGATATTTTAGCCCGGGCGCGCGTTTTTTGCCCGGGCGCACACTTTTCACACGGGCGCACGCTTTTCGCCCGGGCGCGCGCTTTTCGCCCGTGCACGCGTTTTTAGAAATTTGAATTTTAAAAATTTCAATTCCAGAAAGCCAATTCCATCGTGCAGCCGAACAACTTACAGATATCAATTCCAATTCCGTTCACTGAATTCCATCCTAGAACCGAACAGCAGAATTGGTTTTATGCACAAAACCAATTCATGCAGATATTGGTTTTCTGGCCAAAGCCAATTCCAGAAAGTCATTACCTGCGCGCCGAACTGACCCTAAGGGGTTTTCCAGCCCACATGGGGGCTGAAATGGGAAGTTTTCACCATGGCCGAAATCTGTTTAATGGCCATTTATGACAATCAGGAGTTACACCCTCCCTCTCCACCAATTGAACCTTATAACTCCTTCAGAGGACTGGGAGGATGAGTTTTCCCTAACCCTCCAGAGAAATCGAGCACCAGGAGCAGGAATCGGCATGGCACCAAACGCTCCAGGTCGGCCATGGCCGGCAGGATCGACATTTTGTAGTGGCGACCTTCCCGAGTGAAGGTGTCACCGCAAAGCGACGATTCTGGGCCTAAGACTCTGTGTTTGAAAAAAAGGGGTCTTACAAGTGGTATCATAGGAAACCTCGATCCGAAGAAAAGAAGTCTACAAACCCTGGGCCACCCCGCGCGAGCTTAGTTTGAGGACAAACTAGCAGCGGAAGCAGTGGTGTGCTCATATGGGAATCACATTGAAGAAAGTCCACTTTTAACTGAATCTTTTTAGCCAAATTTCTTTACGAGTGTCAAGTTTTCTTTTGTAGCCAGCGGCAAACCCTGCCCCCAGCAGGGAATACCTTTGGCTGCAAAGATCTCTTTAGATAGTCCTTTAGTCAACGGGTTAGACTCAAACCCACTAGGACACGTGACTTACCATGATAATTTATACCATGCATGCCCTAGTCTGAGATAGACCGTAGGTATAACTTTGGTGAAGGTACGAGGATACCTCAAGGAGGTTAGAGAAAGAGAGATTGACACATAAGCAGAATGGTATGAGACTCGTAGATTCAACCCTCATACCAGTGACATGATTACATTGAGACAACCATCACACTAAGCACCGAGGGACGGATAAGAAATTCAAGTTAAGAAGAGACCTATTTGGGATTGGGTCATATGTTTAAGGCTGTCGTAGAGGGTACCTTGAAGAGTCTGAAGAATGGAGCGAATTAACAAGTTTCAAGATAGAACCTCAAGTCTAAGGTTGCGTGCCCTAAGAATTGCTTGCATACTTGGGATGAGTATAACATGGTGATATTGAAGATACTTAGCCCAAAAATAGATAGAGGCTTATCTTTTGTTTATTGAGACTTATCTTTTGTTTATTGAGGCTTACCTTTTGTTTATTGGGCGAATTGGTTACTGACTTGGGTGCCCCTTAGATCTAATTTAGCAATTCCTATGTCGGGAGTAATGACTTTGAAGTCGATCTTATTCAATGTTACTTGGACGAAGATGAGACGGTGTAATAGTATGTTTGCGAATCATGATCTGTAGTATTACCAGGACAATGGATAGACATCATTGATCGAACAACAACTTGACCTTAGTTGAAACATTAGAAATATAAAGTTGCTAGGTCTGGTTACTTAGGGATGCAGATACCCTTCTAGAAGTTGGGAACCGAAATTAGGTCGAGCAAGCTCTAATTATAATTGGAAGTTCTTGTGGTTTGGGGCATTCAGAAGTGATCAGCTTATGATTTGTTAAAAATCACGCCCTGTCATGGTGAAAAATTTTAGCTACAATAATAACCCTTATACCTTGGGAGCTATGATGATGAATAACCCGAGATCTTAGGCGAGGACTTATTGGAATTAGAATATAGCGTTTGAGTTTACTATGATAAGATCGATCTAAGTTTATCTTACCTTGGACCATTTGAAAGTGATCAAGACTAGCATAAGTTGAAGTGATAGAAGATTTGGTGAAATAAACGAGATGATATTTCCGTGATGGAATGGACTTATACAAAAATCTTAGGGTTTCAAAAGATTTTACTCGTATAGGGAGTCATCTTACCATTATGGTTGGTTATTATATACTCATAAAGGTTCACAAGTGCACCCTCATTAAAAATTTAAGGATGATTGGGGCGCTAGACGATCTAATTAGCTCCATCAATAGTAAGAACTGGAAAAGTTGTAGAGTAGAGATGATTGATTAATCGGACATGTCTGAAGGAATAAGAATCTGAACATGTGAAAGAAACTTTAGAGGCATAAGAATCTGCCCAGGTTAGAGTGGAAGTTCGAGGATATAATTATGGATTTCATACACAGGTTACCACACCCCCACTTCGGGCACATGTTTATTTGGAACATCGAGGATAAATTGACCAAGGTAGCTAGGTCACCCCGGTCAGGATAGATGATACGACGGTGCGAGTCTTGCGACGCAAGAAGATTCCGTAGGTACAAATCATGTTGTAAAGTATGGACAGTAGGAGCACACCTGGAAGCCACTAGAACTAGTGTGGCAGAGATAGTCGGTGCTCTTCGAGCCAGGAATAACTTCAATTCTTAGGGGATGTTACGTTCAGTCACTCTCGGTGGAAAATCCCGCAAGCCTAACCTGAATTTCGAGGACGGGATTATTTTTTTGTTTATTGGGATTTGTAACATCCCCCAAACAGCTAGACCCCTAAGTTGGTTTTGTCATGACTAGGTCATGACAAAACCCTAGGAAGAGCCCAAGACCATGTGAATTTAGGTGAGAAGGAGAAAACTCAAGTGGTCTGCAAATAGCAATTTTTAGATACCAAGCCTACGGTTGGACTTTAGGGCCCCACCTTGAACCTTGACCCTACCTATACCTTCTTAACCCTTAAAGGAAGCCAATGGAGCCCTAGCCACCCTTTGGGGTCAACCCAATTGATTAATTTGACCAAAGTCAACTCAAGCTTAATTTAGGTCAAATTACCCTCATTTAACCTAATCAAGCCCAATCCATTCGGGCTAGGCCCAACTAAAGAGGTCCACCATCTGGTGGGCCTAGTAATTACTGAATTTACCACTTAAATTCTGTAATTGGTGACTAGGAAAGGGAAATTGGGAGTTTCCCCCAATTTGAAGAGAGATAAAGTGGACATTTAAGGAGGATTAATGGCATTCAAGGCGATTGATCCCTCATTCATTCCCCACACCCTCCATTCATCTCCTCTGACTGTTTCAAGAAGTTTAAGGGGTTTTCCAGCCCACATGGGGGCTGAAATGGGAAGTTTTCGCCATGGCCGAAATCTGTTTAATGGCCATTTATAACAATCAGGAGTTACACCCTCCCTCTCCCCCAATTGAACCTTATAACTCTTAGAGGACTGGGAGGATGAGTTTTCCCCAACCTTCCAGAGAAATCGAGCACCAGGAGCAGGAATCGGCATGGCACCAAAAGCTCCAGGTCGGCCATGGCCGGCAGGATCGGCGTTTTGTAGTAGCGACCTTCCCGAGTGATGGTGTCACCGCAAAGCGGCGATTCTGGGCCTAAGACCTGGTGTTTGGAAAAAAAATGGGGTCTTACAACTCATATGTATATGTTTCGCCCGGGGTGGGCGAAGCCCGCCCGCGCGAAACCCGTCGGTGGCGGGCGAAGCCCGTCGTCGCCAGCCAGATACTGTCGCGCTTGGCAATAGGGGCGGACCCCCGTACCTGTCACTCATACATATATCTATACTAATATATAAAGATATTAAGTTATGGTGTAGCCCGGTCCACCAACGAATATAAGCCGTCGGATGAAGATTCAAATGATCCTATTCATTCACAGGTGGTCTGCGAATAGCCTTTCAGTTTTGCGATGGTTGGCTATTCGCAGACCACCATAGTCTGCGAATAGTCAAACAGTTTTACGCCGGTTGGTTATTCGCAAACCACCTGCGTATAGTTTTTTTTCGAAAAATTATAATAAAATACCGTATAAATAATTTCAAAATTGAAAAAAAATATATTAAAAAAAGACAAAAAAATGATATAATTTTAAAAAATAAAATTATTTAAAAATAAATTAAACCAAAAATTTAAAATAAGCCCGCGGATTGGGGGCGGGCGAAGCCGAAAAAAATTATTTTAAAAAGGCAAAAAATGATATAATTTAAAAAAATAAAATTATTTAAAAATTAAATTAAACCAAAAATTTAAAATAAGCCCGCCGATTGGGGGTGGGCGAAGCACGCCGCCGCGGGACGGGTACTATCGCGCGGGGCACGGGGGGCCCCCGTGCACTGTCACTCGTATATATATATATATATATATATATATATATAGGGTCCCCTGGAAAAACGCGTGACGCGTTCGAGCGGGAAGTACGCGCTCCCAGCCGCCTATAACTTCCCCGGCAACCACTACTCCTCTCTCAACCAAGCTAGCCACCGGCCACCCTGGTATCGCCGGCGTCCACGCCGGCGAGCCCACGGGAGGCCGGTGGCCGGCGAGCCCGCAGCCGCAGGTCGCCCCCCTATAAAAAAAATTTGCATCCGCGCATTACAGTGGGGCGGCCGGTGGCCGGCGAGCCCGCAGCCGCCGGCCTCCCCACTGTAAAAAAATTTTGCAACAGGAACGGCGGACGAGCCCAGGGCGGCCGGTGGTCGGCGAGCCCGCAGCCGTCGGCCGCCCCCTGTAAAAAAAATTTGCAACAGGACGGTGGCGGCCCGCCGCCGTTCCTGTTGCAAAATTTTTTTACGCGTTTATTTTGCTCCCACGAAATGGGATCAATCCAATGACAAATGATGCAAAGATAAGCTAATCCTAAATTTTAAATTACTCGTCCAAACGTCGCTCATTAGACTCACACGTCCTTCGAAATTTTCAAAATACGTAATTAATTCTTGTTTTGCTTCTAAATATAACCTAATCGTGTCGCGCCTTAAAGTAATTCTACTAACCTTTTGGTATTTGGGTTGAAGCCCCCCATGTATGTACTCTGTGCCGTCATCATTGTCGAAGACGCTGAATGGCAACCCACGTTTGATGACGAACTTCGCCTGCAGCTCTCGCTGTCGCATTTGATCGTACGTCCAAATCTGTCCGGCTCCAGAAATTTGGGCTTGACTTGACTCGGGAGGAGCTTGTTTCGACTCGCAAGACTTTTGGTGTCTAACGAGCGTCGAGTTGCCGCTTGTACAACCCTCATTCTCCGAGGGTGGGTCCGAATCTTGAGGTCAGGATTTTCCTGGCGTCAACACTTTGGTGCGGTGAGCGTGGACCGCAGTCAGAGAAGGAAAGTTCGGCGAGAAAGCGAGATGGTCGCAGTTGGCGACCATGAGGAGGTAGTCGGCAATTCGACGGGAACTGGCAGGTTCGTGACGCTGGAGGTTTTCGAAGCCTTCGCGCAGCGCATGGAGGGAGCCATGCGAGCAGCGCTTCAGCCGCGCGCCGAGGTTACGGCGACCTCGCCGCATCACCCAGTCCCGTCCGAGGGAGGGAGTCCCCCTCGGCGAGCAGGAAAGGAGCACGTGGATGACGAGACCGAGCGACCAAGGAGGTCGCAGTTTTACCAGCCAACCTCGCAAGGTATTCGCTTCCGCGAGCCGGGCGAGCAGGCGAGGTACCAGGATACTCGCTCATATGGCGAGTATGGAGGTGATACTCGCCAGGTTGAGGATCGTCGCCGGGCAGGAGGGAGGAACCCCTTCTGCGAGGAGATTCTTGCCGCGCCAGTACCAGAAGGGTTCAGAGACCCAGCCTTGAATTATTATTCGGGAAAGGAGGACCCCGTCAGGCACATTCAATGGTTCGAGGATATAGTCTCTATCCGAACCATGTCGGACGCCTTCAAGTGCAGGTTGTTTGCCATTACCTTCCGTGCGAAGTCCTGGGACTGGTTTCACCAGTTGCCCGCCGGCTCAATCTACTGCTTTGAAGACCTGTGCCGTGGGCTGACGACCCGGTTCGACACGGCCCGGAAGTTGAAGAAGGAGGCGACGGCTTTGTTCTACCTGGTGCAAAGGCCAGATGAGGCGTTGGGACCCTATATCGAGCGCTTCCAGGAGGAGGTTCTGCAAATCCAGGAGGTGGATAGCAAAATCCTGTTGCTGGCCTTGACATTCGGCATCAGTCAAGGCCTCTTCAAGTTGGAGCTCAGTGAGAATCCTCTCTACTCCTACGACAACCTCATCCAGAGGGCCAATAAGTTTGTCCGGGGAGAGGCCTCCAACCCTGACTTCTTGGCAAGGCTGGCACAGGTGACCAGAGGAGACCGTGGAGAGAGGGATGAAATCCCTGAGAAGAGGAAGAGGGAGGAACCCCGAAGGGAGGAAAGGAAGAGGCCGGAGCGGCAAGAAGAGAGGAGGAAGGAGGAGCTCAGGAGGAAGGAAACCGGGAGGATCGTGAAGAGAAGGCCCGTCGAGTCCCCTGAGCGTCAGGAGGAAGGAAGACGCTACCAGGTCCCCGTCAACCGGCCACCTTGGAGGCCGGCTGGACGGCACCAGCGTCAGGATCAAAGGGGGAGATCCCCAGAAAGAAGGCCCTTTCACCAGCCAGAGAGGCGTCAGGAGAGGAGGAGAGATGAAGCAATGGCGGTAGCCGGGCGAGGCCGCCGTCAAGGAAGGAAGAAGCAGAAGCCTAGGAGGCGTCAAGCAGAAGAGGTTCCCCTCTACTGCGACTTCCACCAGGTGGGGGGACATGCCATGGCCGCCTGCCCCGACTTTTGGGAGGCCCGGAGGAGGCTGGCAGCAGGAGAAGCTGGAGGAGAGCAGAGAAGGATAGAGGCCCCTGCCGAGCCTCGGGCAGGGCAGGCTGCAGTCGTTCGAAGGAGGAACGAGGACCGGGTCGACTAGGGAGGTCGGGGAGACCTAGGCCAGGGAGGCCGAGTTGGAGTAATCCATGGGGGAGCAGGGCTGGAAGCTTCCCGCAAGGGGAGTCTTCATCAAATCTACCGCAGGAGTGTCGCCTCGACCTCACAAGCACCACCCCCGATGGAGGAGATTACTTTTTCCGAGGAGGACATGCTAGGGAACGAGAACCCCTTCCATGATGCCCTCGTGATTCAAGCCGCGGTGGAGGACTTCACCGTTGATCGAATTCTGATCGACAACGGTAGCTCTGTAAACGTCATCTTCAAGGGGACGTTTGGCGGACTGGGAGTCGAAGCTGCCAGGGTTCGGGCACCTGATGGTCCCCTCTTCGGCTTCTCCGGAGAGAAGAAGGAAGTGGAAGGAGGAGCTGATCTCCTTGTAACGCTCGGTGGCACCTCCATCAGCTGTCGCTTCATCATCGTCGACGCCCCGAGCTGTTACAGGGCCATCTTTGGAAGGCCGCTTCTCAACGCCTTCAAGGCCGTCCCATCCTCCTACCATCAGTGCTTGAAGTACTGTAAGGGAGACGTCCAGGTGAGGATCAGGAGCGATCCAAGAGCCGCTAGGGAGTGCTATCTTAGCGCCGTCAGTACCATCAGTTGGATGGCTGACGCGGAAGAGTTCGGAAGAGTGCTGGAGAGCCCGGACAGGCTGGAAGTGGCTGAAGAGGTCGAGGAGATCGAGGTACTCTCTGCAGCAGGAGTACCGGGGCTGTTGAAGATTGGCGGATCGCTGAAGACCGAGGAGAAGATCGAGATGGCGGCGTGTCTGCAAAAGAACGTCGACATCTTTGCTTGGAGCGCAGCTGAGATGCCCGGAGTCGACCCCGAGGTCGCATGTCATCGCCTCAACCTGGATCCCACTGTCCAACCCGTCCGCCAGAAGAAGAGGAGAACCGCCACCATCCTCGCCAAGCCAATTAGGGAGGAGGTTAAAAAACTGCTAGATGCAGGTTTTGTGTCGGAGATCCAGTACCCAGGCTGGGTCTCCAATGTTGTAATGGTGACAAAGGCGGGGGGTAGCTGGAGAATGTGTGTAGATTTTTCCCTGATGAATAAAAGCTGCCCGAAGGATTGTTATCCCTTGCCTCGAATCGACGCGCTGGTTGATTCAGCCGTCGGTTTTTCTGTGATGAGTTTCCTTGATGCATTTTCAGGGTATCACCAAATCCGAATGCATCCCCCCGATTGCCGTGATGTCTCCTTCATCATCGACGATGGCTGCTACAGCTACAAGATGATGCCCTTCGGTTTGAAGAATGCGGGAGCCACCTATCAGCGAATGATGGACCACATTTTCAAAGAGCAAAAGGGGAGGAACCTGGAGGTGTATGTGGACGACCTCTTGATCAAAAGCAAGAGCGTCCAAGAACACATAGCCGATCTGGTAGAGACCTTCACGACGCTAAGAAGATTCAAGATGCGACTCAACCCGGCGAAATGCGTCTTCGGAGCAGGAAGGGGAAAATTCCTGGGGCATCTCCTTACCCCGGAGGGAGTAGAGCCTAACCCCGACAAGGTCAAGGCGATCCTAGAGATGCCTTCCCCGAAGACGATGAAGGAATTCCAAAGGTTGACTGGAAGGCTGGCGGGTCTTAGCCGCTTCCTGTCAAAGGCCGGAGAGAAGTGCTCTCCATTCTTCAAGACACTCCGAAAAACCGAAAGCTTCGAGTGGTCCGAAGGATGCGAGGCGGCATTCGAAAGATTGAAGGAGCAGTTGACCCAGACACCTCTCCTCCAAAGCCCAAAAGAAGGTGAAGACCTGCTCATCTACCTGGGAGTAGGAGCAGAAGCGGTGAGCTCCGTTCTGGTTCGAGAAGAAGGAAGGAAGCAGCTACCCATCTACTACGTCAGCCGGGTGCTGAAGAACGCAGAGCTGAAGTATCCAATCCTGGAGAAGCTTGCCTTCGCCTTGGTAGTCTCGGCGCGGAAGCTCCGACCCTACTTTCAGGCTCACTCCATCCGAGTAGTGTCTGATCATCCTCTCCGCAATATCCTAGAGGGAGTGGAGCATTCTGGGAGGTTGGCGAAATGGTCGGTAGAACTCAGCGAGTTCGACATTTCCTTCTCTCCCCGAGTAGCGATCAAAGCCCAGGCAGTAGCAGACTTCTTGGCTGACTTTTCGGTGGAAGCAGAGCCAGGAGAAGAGGTGTTTAACCCAATTCCTTGGAAGATGTTTGTTGATGGAGCTTCGGGCAAAAGTTCTGTGGGAGTGGGCATCGTGCTCGTCAGCCCACAGGGAACAAGGATCAAGCAAGCCGTCGAGATCCTCTTCCCCGTCACAAACAATCAGGCAGAGTACGAGGCCATAGTGGCAGGCTTGCGCCTCGCCAAGGAACTGGGGATCCGTGATGTCCGGGCTTTCACGGATTCAATGGTGGTCGCGTCGCAGATTCGAGGCGAGTTCGAGGTACGCGACACCATCTTGCAGAAATACTTAGTAAAAGTGAAAGGACTGATTGGAGGCTTCCAGTCCTTCTTCGTCGAGCATGTGCCAAGGGAAGAGAATTCGGCAGCAGATCGCCTCGCCAAGTATGGGCCGAGGGCTGGAGGAACTATCACCGAGCTATTCCACCCGTCCATCGAAGAGGGAGAAATGATGGAGATCGAGCAACGCCCCTCGTGGATGGATCCCTTTGTAGCATTCCTCGCCACCGGCCGGCTGCCAGCGAGTGGAGGGGATCAGAGAGGGTTTCGGTACAAAGCGGCGTACTATCTTTTGCAAGATGGGGAGCTGTACCGCAAGATCATCTCGGGCCCCCTGGCCAGATGTGTTTCTGAAGACGAAGTACCCCGAGTGTTGGAAGAGATCCACTCGGGAGAGTGTGGAAGTCATTCTGGGACTCGCACTTTGGAGCAGAGGGTCTTGAGGCATGGTTACTTCTGGCCTACTATCCGGAAGGATGCTGAGATCTTCTCGAAGAAGTGCCAAAAATGCCAGCTCTTCGCCCCCCTTCAATTACAGCCAGCCCAGCAACTCCGATCGATCATCTCCCCATGGCCGTTCGCCATCTGGGGAATGGACTTGATCGGCCCTTTTCCTCAAGCCAGTGGACAACGGAAGTTCGTTCTCATCATGATCGACTACTTCTCCAAGTGGATCGAGGCCAAAGCCCTGGACAAGACCACCTCTCAAGTCGTGAAGAACTTCATCTGGGAAGAGATCGTCTGCAGATTTGGAATCCCTCTCGCCATCGTCACCGACAACGGTCCCCAGTTTGCCAGCTTGGAGCTGGAGGATTTTTGCAGGCAGCTAGGAACCGACCTTCGGTTCGCCTCCGTACATCATCCAAGGAGTAATGGTCAGGTAGAGGCCGCCAACAAACTGATCATCAACCTATTGAAGAAGAAGGTGGAGAACCTAAGAGGTAACTGGGCGGACCAGCTCCCCTCGGTCCTGTGGGCTCTGAGAACCACTCCTAGCTCAGCCACAGGGGAAACGCCGTTCAAACTCTCTCACGGGTCGGAAGCTCTCATTCCAGTAGAGTTCGAGGTCAGAAGCCCAAGGGTGGTAGCTGCGGAGGACGGAAGCGAAGAATGGCGACTAGAGAATGAAGAGGTTCAAAAACTATCTCTCGACTACATCGAAGAGCTCCGAGATTTAGCCTCGGCCAGACAAGAGGAGATCAAGCGCCGGATGGCCAAACATTTTGACAAAAATGTCCGCCTCAAACACTTCCAAGCAGGCGATCTGGTCCTGAAAAAGGTGGACGCAGCAGGAAGGTCTGCGGCCGTCGGGAAGCTCAACCCAAACTGGGAAGGACCTTTCATCATCCAGGAAGCACTCCTAACAGGAGGATACCACTTGCAGAATCAGGAAGGCGAGCTGCTAGGGAGCACCTGGAGCGGAGATGACCTGAAAAGGTTTTACCCTTAAGGGGTAACATGTACATCCCATCCTTGTAAATTCATTTCTTTGAATAAAATTTACATCTCCCTGAAACATGGGACGAGGCAGCTTCCTTCGCATCAACAAAATTTTCAAAATAAGGAAGTCAGGTGACGTCAATCTCCACGCTAGGTTGGGAAATGAGTCTCCGACTTAACCCTCGTAAAAACTCAGAACGGATGATGGGACAGTGCCTCGGGTGTGCGTTCCCTTAAGACCAAGCCTCTGCAATGACGGCCGAGATCAGCTCCCTCCTTGCATGTTGGCCGCGGTTCCCACCGACTGCATTTCTCGTCCGACTGTAGAGATTACCGGGAAGAAGTCTGGACGCCGACCTTCCGATTCGGCGAAGGAATGATCGATTTCACTAGCTCAGGGGACCCTTGAAAAAAGGCGTCGTGTACCCTCGAAAGCTGAAAAGCTCGCAGCAAAGCATTTCATTTTTTAAATTACTGTGTTAGATCATATGAGTTATTGTGCCTAAAGTGTGCTTAACTCCCTGCTAAACTCATTGAGCAACAGGAAGCAGGTCCGATCGACATCCGGCACCCAAGTAGGATGGAGGCCACGGGATGGTGTATCCCCTTGGATCTCCCCAACCGCCATTCCCTACTTGACGTCATTCTTCGTCAACATCCGGCATCCAAGTGGGATGGAGGCCTCGGGATGGTATATCCTTTTGGATCTCCCCGACTGCCACTCCCTGCTTGACGTCGTCTTGCATCAACATTCACCATCACGAGTTGGAACACGATATGCCAGCTTAACCCTCGTAAAAACTCAGAATGGATGATGGGACAGTGCCTCGGGTGTGCGTTCCCTTAAGACCAAGCCTCTGCAATGACGGCCGAGATCAGCTCCCCCCTTGCATGTTGGCCGCGGTTCCCACCGACTGCATTTCTCGTCCGACTGAAGAGATTACCAGGGGAGAGTCTGGAAGCCGACGTTCCAACGAGGAAAAGGGCAAGACCGATTTGAATGACTAAAGAATGGAGATATTCCGGCATCCAAGTAGGATGAAGGCCACGGGATGGTGTATCCCCTTGGATCTCCCCAACCGCCATTCCCTACTTGACGTCATTCTTCGTCAACATCCGGCATCCAAGTAGGATGGAGGACTCGGGATGGTATATCCCCTTGGATCTCCCCAACCGCCATTCCCTACTTGACGTCATTCTTCGTCAACATCCGGCATCCAAGTAGGATGGAGGACTCGGGAAGATATGTCCCTCCAGGCCTCCCCGACTGCCGTTCCCTATCTCTTTCCCCTTAAAAATCCATTATTGTTGAACGAGTCTGATAAACTCTTCACCAGGTACCAGGCAAGACCTTGAGGACATGTGTCCCTCGAAATCCTCCGAGTAGCCTCCACAGCTCAACTCCCTCAAGGGAAATATGGAGGTACGAATATACATGTGCGAGCATGGAGGTGCGAGTATACATGTGCGAGCATGGAGGTACGAGTATACATGTGCGAGCATGGAGGTGCGAGTATATAAGTGCAAGCATGGAGGTACAATCAATCTCGCCGTGATCCTAAGAGCCTAGCGAGCACCCAACCTCGCCCCGAGCCTAGGAGCCTAAGCGGCATTCAAAAAATAAAGCAAGCACCAAGGAGACAGGCGAGCAAAAGCTTTGACTCTTCATATATAAATATGTGATGTATATTACAAAAGAATCTTCAAAGTGTTTACAAAAGGTCGTCGGGCGAGCAAAAAAGGAGCCCAGGCGACTAGGCGTTATCCTCGCCATCAATATCTGCATCTGGCTCGTCGCCGCCATCATCGTCAACATCGTCGTCATCATCATCGTCATCCTCGTCATCAGAATCATCATCCTCAGCACCACTGGAAGGCGGCGACGATGCTCGCAAGGGGGAGGTGGACTCCTGGGCGAGCAGCGCCGGGATGATGTCCTCCACCGTCAACTCCATTGCCACCGGCTTCAGGAGATCGTCCGCCTTCAGCTGACTCAGGATGACGGTCCCAGTAGCTCGCGCGATCTCTCGGCGAACGCGTGGCATATCGTCGTCGTGCATCCGGATCTGCTTGCCGACCCTGGAGGGGCCCGCCACTGCTGGTTGTTGCTCGGCAGGCCGAGTTTCCAGCTCAGCGATGCGAACTTGGGCGGCCTCCAAAGCCAGCTGAGTGTCATCCAGCTCTTTCTCCAGCTGGGACATCTTTGTCGCCATCTCCACCTCGGCGATCTTCAAAAGTAAGGAGACACACAAAGTCAGCGAGACATTCGGCAATGTGGCGACTACTACAGAGGCGAATATCAAAGAGAAGCGAGTACCTCATGCTCCTTCGCCTTGAGCCCCATGGCGATCATCTTCTTTGTGCTGATCCGGATAGTCTCCTCGTACTCCAGCAACCTCCTCGCCGTCATGTGCGCCAGCTCGGCGGAGCGCAGCAGAGATCGCGAGGTCTGGTGTGCCAAGTACTCGGCAGGCTCCTCCCGCAGCCTCTCAGCATCCTCGCGACCATAGACGGCGTGGAGCACGTCGAAGGCCTCACCCTTGTCCTCCCAGTCCTCCGACCAGGGCGGGAGGTTGGAGCTCAGAGACACCATATGGTCGCCCTCCGACCAGGTCACCAAGGGGCGACCATAAAGATCCTCGCCACGCCCACCCAGGTTGAAGTTCGGATGGGTAAAAGGCTCGCCGGCCTCCGAAGGATCTGCCTTCTTGCCGAGGTCCCTATGAGCGATCTCCTTCTTCTTCCTTGAGGGCTCGGAGGACTCGCCTCTCTCCTTCCGCTTCCTCGACGGCTTTGACGGCCCAGATCCTTCGCCGCCGATCAAGGGCTCTTCGCCTCCTGCGACAAGTCTATAGGCGAGTAGACCCCATCCCCGCGAGCGGAGGTCCCCGTACCTCCTTGTGTGGCAGACGTTGTTTTCGCCACCACCGGGAGAAGCTCGCAAGGCAGGGTATGGACAGCTGCAGCAAGAAAGGTAATAAATCCAGTTAGTCGCCAAGTTACAGACAAAGAGCGAGTATTGCGAATACTCGCGCGGTGGATTACCTTCGCCTGCGAAAACCTCGGCGAGTTCGTATACTCGTCTCCTCCAGTACACCACATCAAGGCGGCGGCCTTTGAAAGCCTCGAGCAGTTTCCCGC